>JAREIK010013949.1:0-27500 GCA_029783825.1 Sapria himalayana
TCTATATATCTACATATCTTTCTTCTATCTTTATATCTTTTGCTATCTTTCTATATGCTCTATTGTCTGTCTATTTTGTATCTCTCTCTATCTATTTTTCTTTCTATCTAACTATCTTTCAATCTATTTATATGTCTATTTGTCTATCAGTTTATCATTCTATTTGTCTATCTGTGTCTATTTATCTATATATCTGTGTATCTATCTATCTATCTATGTGTATGTTTAACTGTTTATATATCTATATGTCTATTGGTCTATATAAATATTTGTCTAAGTATCTATATATCTATTTGAATATCTATCTATTTGATAATCGATATAACATTTATCTATCTTTCTGTCTATCTATCTTTGAATCTATTTGTCTATCTACTTATTTATCTATTTAATATTTGTTTATCTGTATATCTACCTATTTTCTTTATGTCTATCTATCTATCTGTCTATCAATCTATCTAACTATCTAACTATTTATCTTATATCTGTATTCTGTCTAACTATCTAAATGCCTTTCTATTTACAATCTTTAGTATAAATGCCTATATATGTATTTATCTAACTATATATTAATCAATTTATCTATTTATCTATTTATCTAACTATTTATTTATTTATTTATCTATCTTTCTGTGTATCTGACCATATTACAATTTATTTATATGTATTTTATCTATCTGTCTGTATGTCTATCTATCTACTATCTACCTATTTGCAAATTTGTCTGTCTATCTAAATGTCTATAAATCTATTTATCTATCTCTCTATCTATTTATCAATTTATGTATTAATAATCAATCAACTTCTATCTGTCTATCTATTTATCTATCTATCTTTGTATTTTCTATCTCTATTTATCTCTATCATCTTATTATTTAGTTGTCTATCTTTTTTTATGAGTCTCTATATATATTAAATAATCAATCTATCTGTCTATCTGTCTATCTATTTATCTATCTATCTATCTGTATATTTCTATCTATATTTTATCTCTATCATTATTTGTTTAGTTGTCTATCTTTTTTTATGAGTATCTATATATCTATCTATTTGTCTATCTTTTTATCTATCTATCTATATACCTATTTATCTATCTAGTTTGTCTATCTATCTTTTATTATCTATCTATCTATTGTCCATCTATATATATATGTGTGTTTGGGTGTGTTTATATGGTTATTTATCAATCTATTTGTCAACCTATAAAATTTGTCTATGTGTCTATCTATTTATCTAACTATCTGTCTATCTATTGATCTTTCTATCTAACTTTCTCTCTATCTAACTATCTATATATCTTTAAATCTAGATATATATTTTTTATTTTTTCTATCTATCTTTCTATCTATTATCTAAATATCTCTCTATCTTTCTATATGTCTATTAATCAATCTCTGTGTATTTAACTATTGTATTTATTAATTTATCTGTTTATTTATTTATATTTCTTTTAATCTATCTTTTTATCTATCTTTCTATCTTTCTTCTTATCTATTTATATTCTATATGTCTATATGTTTATCTGTGTACTTGTAAATCTGTCAATCTATAATCTAACTATCTATTTATCTACCTATCTATTTTCTATTTGTCTAACTATTTATCTCTCTATCTTTAAACTTTCTAACTATGTTTCTCTCTATTAGTCTATTAGTCATCAATCTATCTAACATTCAAATAGTCTATCTTTCTTGTCTATTTTTCGATCTACATCTATCTATTTGTTTATGTAAATTTTTCTATATGTCTGTTACTCTATAAATCTTCTTCTTTCTATCTGGTATCTATTTATCTATCTATCTGTCTATCTACTGTATGTCTGTCTATCTATCTGTATATAAGTTTATATGTATCTCTATCAATATAATATCTATTCTATATCTATTTTTACATCTATCTACATATATATCTATCTATCTTTCTATCTTTCTATTTAAATATCTATCTATATATCTATCTATTAAATTGTCAATCTATAAATCTATGTATCTACATATCTATCTATCTTCTATCTTTCTATTTCTCTAACTATTTAACTTTGTTTATAAATATATTTGTCATTAGTATATATCTATTTGTCTTTATGTCTATCTATATGTCTGTTAATATATCTAAATGTCTATCTGTCTATCTATCTATCTTGCTACCTATCTTTTTATCTATCTAACTATTTTCCTTTCTGAAAATCTTCCTTATATCTATTTTCTATCTATCTTTCTACCTATTCTCCTAAAAACCCATATGTCAATATCTATATTTGTCTATCTCAAATTGTCTAACTATATAAGTATTTTACGATTATCTATATGTCTATCTATCTATCATTTATTTATCTATATATCTATCTGTCTGTCTGTATATCTATTTATTTCTTTTTGCTTATTTGTCTATCTAACTATCTATCTATCAACCTATATTATAGCAGTCTATCTGTATATTTGTCTTTCTAAGTATCTACCAATCTATCTATCTTTATATCTATCTTTATCAATCAATCTATCTGTCTAACTATCTTACTATTTATTTTGTTATCTTTTATCTAACTATCTATATATCTAACTTTTTATTATATCTAATTATCTATCTATTGACTATATGTCTATCTTTCTATCAAACTACCTTTCTACATTTCTACATGTCTATCATTTTATCTATTTGTCTATCTGACAATATGTCTATTTCTCTATCTCTCGATCTATTTATCTATCTTTTTGTGATATCTTCATCTCTCTATCTCTCTATCTATTAATTTATATATCTTTCTGTCAATCTATCTTTCTTTATATCTATTGATGTTGCTATATGTTTATCTATATATTTGCTATCTGTCTATCTTTCTATTGGTCTATTTGTATATCTGTCTATTTGTCTATTTGTCTATTGTCTATCTATATGTTTATATATCTATCTATCTAGCTATCTATCTATCTATATATCTATTTAATGGTTTATATATCTACCTATTTATCTAACTATCTAACAATCTATCAATCTATATATTTGTATATCTAACTATCTATCTATCTACCAATCTAACTATTTTTCTATCTATATTTGTCTATCTATCTATGTCTACATTTATATAGTCTATCTATCTATCTATTTTTATCTATCTATCTGTCTATCTATCTATTTGTATGCCTATCTCTATATCTGTCAATTTGTCAATTTGTTTATATGTCTATCTTTCTATCTATATTCCATTTTGCTTATCTATCTACTTGTTAATCAATCTCTCTAACTATCTATCTGACAATCTCTATCTCTAATTATCAGACTATCTATCTATTGCATATCTTTCTATATACCTATATGTCTATCTATCTATTTGTCTATCAATCTATCAGTTTATATGTCTATTCGTCTATCTATCTATCTATCGGGTTATCTATCTATATATCTTTTTGTCTAACTCTATATATCTCTATCTATCTATATATCTATCTATCTGTCTATCTATCTTTATATATATATATATATATATATATATGTCTATCTACTATATGACTATATATCTTCTTGTCTATCTGTCTATCAGTATATTTGCCTATCTTTTTAACTATCTATTTTATATTTGTCCATTTGTTTATACTATTATCTATCTGTCTGTTTGTCAGTCTGTATATTGTCTATTTTTCTAACTATCTATTAGTATATCTTTATTTTACTTAATATCTAACTATCTTTCTTTAAATCTATTTATCTATCTATATATCTATCTGTATCTCTATTTATAGTCTTATCTTACCAATCTATTAGTTTATTAGTCTATTAGGTTATCTATCTATCTATCTCACTATTTATTATACTAAATATCTATCTGTATATATGTTTAATTGTATATATTTCTATCTATCTAGCTATTTTATATGTATCTACATATTTGTTTATCTATCTATCTGTCTAATTGACTAACTATCTTTCTATCAATCAATCTACCTATCTATCTAATTATATATATATATATATATGTATGTCTGTCTGTATATCTATCTATATGTATATTTATCAATCTTTCTATATGTCTATCAATCTATATGTGTACCTGTCTATTATATATCTTTCTATTCATATATCTATATATCTAACTATCTATTTGTTAATCTGTTTATCTACTAGTATTTTTAACTATCTTTATATCTATCTATATATCTATCTATCTTTTTGTCTATTTATCTATCTATTTATATCTATCTTCAAGTCTCTCTATCTATATATCTATTTTAAATTCTATCTATCTTAAATTTGTCTAAATGCCTATATGACTAAATATCAATGTATATTTCTATCTGTCTATCTGTCAAACTATCTGACTATCATTCTATCAATCTATCTATTAGTCAATCTATATATCTTTATATATATATATATATATATATCAGTCAATCAATCTATCAACTAATCAATCATTTTATCTAACTATCAATCTGTCTGTCTATTAATCTGCCTGTCAATCTATCAAACTATCTATCTATTTATCTTTCTATCTATCTTTCCATTTTTATGTCTGTCTGTCTATATATATATATATATCTATCTATCTATTTTTTTATCTTTCTATTAATCTTTCTATCTATGTATCTATCTATTTATATATTTATCTATCCATCTTTCTGTTTATCTATCTATTTATATTTCTATAATTATGTCTATCATTCTATCTAATAATCTATCTTTATTTCTATCTAGATATTTGTCTATCTATCTTTATATCAATCTATCAGTCTGTTGATCTATCTGTCTATCTATTTGTATATTTAGTCTATCTATTTATCTATCTATCTTTCTATCTTTCTATCTATCTATCTATTTATCTGTCTGTCGATCTATCTTTCTAACTATCTGTCTATCTATTTGTCTATCTATTTCCCTATCTGTCTACCTATTTATTTGTCTATCTACATATCTATCTATCTATCAAACTATCTATCAATCTGTCTATAAATCTATTGATCAAACTATTTATCCATCTGTCTATTTATCTATTATTTATATATCTCTCTATCTATCTAACTATCTATTTATTTATCTATCTATCTTTCTTTCTGTCTAATTGTCTGTCTATTTATGTATCTATATGTCAATCAATCAGTCATTTTGCCTATTTATCTATCTGTCTGTCTGCTTGTTTATTTATTTATCTATCAATCTATCTATCACTACCAGAAAATGTTGATTTATCTACGGATTAATTACTAGCTAAATTACGAGGGATTAACTAGTGAATAGTAAGGGATTTATGTTTTTAATTAAAAAAAAATTTACAACAAAATAGCGACACGATAATTTTGTGAATTCCGCATCAGAAAAAAGAATGAAATTTAGCAACGGATTAGCTACAGATTAGTGACAGAATATTTTCGTAAATTCTGCTCAAGAAAAGTGGGGAATTTAGCAACAGATTAGTGACAGAATATTTTCATAAATTCCACTCAAGAAAAGTGGTGAATTTAACAATAGATTTAGCGACAAAATTTTCATAGTTAATAAAATTCAAATTTACCAACGGATTTAGCGAGGGAATTTTCCTAGCTAATAAAATCTAAAATTAAACAATGGATTTAAAGACAGAATTTTCATAGCTAATAAAATCTAGAATTTAGAGATGGATTTAACTATGGAATTTCTCTAGCTAATAAAATATGAAATTTAACGATGAAATTTTCCTAGCTAATTACATCAGTAACATAGCGACAAATTTTAGCTACGGAATTCCCTAGCTAATTTCATACTGAACATAGAGATGGATTTTAGCGATTGAATTTCCCTAGCTAATTACATCCCAAAAATATATCTATGGATTTAGTGACGGAATTTTTTTACTAATTACATATTTAATATAGCGACGGATTTAGCGACGGAGCTTTCCTAGCCAATTACTTCTTGAATATAGTGATGGATTTTAGTGATGAACTTTCCTAACTAATAAAATTTAGAATATATCGACAGATTTAGCGAGTGAACTTCTCTAGCAAATCTGGAATATAGTGGTGGATTTATTGACTGAAATTCCCTTGCTAATTAAATCTCGAACATAGCGACAAAATTTTTCTAGCTAATATTTAATTATTTAATTTTTTTTAATTTTTTATTAGTTTTAATATTTAATTTAATTTTGTTTATTAAATGTATGTAAATGGTCTATAGATAAGCAATCCTTAAACATTGCATTCTCCTCGTAAAATCATAAAAAAATGATATTATAAATAAATAATTTAAAAAATATAAATATACAAAAAAATTATATTAATAAGAACTAAAATAACTATTTTACTGATGTATTAATTTTTTTAAAAAGTATACAAAAAAATTTTTTCTAATATTTTTAATTAAGAAACTTAAAAATTTGTATTAAAGTAACATTAAATAATTAATTCAATAAATATAATAATTTATTTCAATATTTTAAAAATTAAATTACCATACATAAAATGTTTACTAATATAAATGTAAATTAATTCATTGTATGCTAAAATATAAAATGATAAAAAAATATCTGAATTGATGAATAAACTAGTAAATATTAATATTAGTATTAGTATAAAATTTTATTATGATTATATGAAACTTTTAAAAAATAATTAATACAAAATTTGAAAATTTTGAAATTTAATAAAAATCTAAATTTTTCATTAAAGTTAAAAGAAAATAAATTAATATTAAAAATAAATACATAGATGTTTGCCCCTACTAAAATTTATAAGTATTAAACAATCGAGTAATATTTTTTCTTTTAGCTTTTAACATTGAGTCTTTATTAAAATAATTAATATAACTTTTTTTAATTATCTTATTACTTTAAGTAATTTTTGAATTTTAAAAATTTTTAATGATATCAAATAATATGAAATTTTATGCCTTTAAAATTATTACTTACTATCTTCATAAAATTAAATATGATGAATTCTTAAAAATGTATAACCATAGAATATAAATTTTTATATATTTTTTAACATTAAGAGTATTCTATAACTTTTAGGAGAGTGGCTAGAAGACAAACCATCTTTTCATGTATGTCTTATTATATGAAGTTTGTCAATTTTGTAGCTATTTGATATTTTTTAAGGCTAAACATATATATTTTTAAATTGTTTATATATTTATTGTTTAATTAATACTATAATAAAAAATTGTAAGGTTTATATTTCTCATCTGTACCTTGCTACACGCACATTAATTTAGTTGAAAAAATTTTGATAGTAAATAAAATAAATACGTCTTTTTGTATTTTATATATATATATATATATATATATATATATATATATATATATATATATATATATTTTATTTATTATTTATTTATTTATTTATTATTTAATGTCTTTATAATTAAAAATATAAATAATTTGGAAATATATATTATTTGTTATTTAATGTTTATTTTGTCGAGACTCAAGTCCTCCATTTTTCTCTCGACATTTTCAAAGATTAAGCGACGCAAATCTGTCGCAGTCCTCCATCTTTCTCGACACTAACACATCTAAACATATTTGAATTAAGCGATAATTTATTATTGATTTGAGGTATATTTTCTACGCAAATTCTTCATCTATTATCTTAGTACAAGAGTTTGCATATTGATTCTGTTAATTTTTTTCCAAAATTCTTCTTTAATCACCATTGTATGCTTGGATTGTTTATATAAACTTAATCCTATACATACCTATTGCACCTGTGATACAAAGCGTTATCATCGTGTGAACGTTGATGGTTCATAGTAGGTATGCCGACTTTATTTCCTTTTTTTCACTCGACCGTATTCGGTTTTTCTTAATTTAATCACAAAATGGGTGTTTTGTGTTGGGCAGTGTGTATATAACACATAAATATATAAGTATATTTTATTATATCTATAACAATAAAAATAGTATACATAAACTAACTATATATAAATTAAACAACATATATTTAATATAAATATAAATATATGTATATATCTATATATATATCTCTATATATATCTATAATAATTTTTTATATGATACATTCAATATACATGTGTATTTCAAATATAATTAGTATTATACATATAACATTATATACATATTTTACACAAATAAAGTTATTCTGACTTTATGATATGATTTTAATAATGTATATTAGAAATTTGTAAGTCATCATTATGAAATACACATCTAATAAATTAGCATTATGAAAATATCTATTATTCCATAATGTCATGCCTACCCAATAAGTATAATTAAATTATTATTTGTAAATTATATTTTATAAATGGCTTTATGTATAGGGAAAAACACACACCCTTATAAAAATTTAAGAGTGTATTTAATATCTATAAATTTAAAGTATAGTCACATAAATATCTGTTAATGTCAATTAATATATGTAAACAATTGACCGGTTTTCAATTAGTTCAAATAAAAATGTAATAGGTATTATGTATACTGATACTAATTTACAAGAATTTAAATACAGATATATATTTGACTATACTTTAATTACTATGTTTAATTAAATGCCACATAGGCTCCCTTATAAATACCCTAGCATTGACTATCAATATGATTCATACTGGATTAAATTATATAAGATATCTAGCTCATCTAACATACATTATTTCCTATATGAATTGATGCTGATTACTTTTTGATGGGTTTGAGAAGTTCCACCAATATGGATGAGTAGATGTCACATATTTTATCACCGCTATAGCCATTAACTCATAAATTGTTTACCCATGGACTTGATTATTTGATATTGATTATCATTTCAAAGATATTGATTATTTGGATTAATTATCAAAGTTTCTCCATTATCTAAGCTTACAATAAGTAAATAGTTACTAGTGTTTACTCAAGTAAACAATTCTATGGTTAGCTATCAAAGCTAACCATAGAATTGTTTAGTTGAGTAAACACCATAAACTATTTACTTATTGTAAGCTTATATAATGTAGAAACTTTGATAATTAATCCAATTAATCAATATCTTTGGAATGATAATCCAGATTCATAGATTTAACTTTATTACTTGTTAAACTCATATACTTGTGATACATTTTACCGTGCTATAAAATAACTAACACTTGCATTGCTTTTTTTTATTGTATTGTCTCTCTATAATTTTAATACTTAATGGTCATTGAGCTATTATAATTACAATGATTCTTAGATTTAGACCTCTTGT
Organism: Sapria himalayana; assembly: GCA_029783825.1. Lineage (NCBI taxonomy): Eukaryota > Viridiplantae > Streptophyta > Magnoliopsida > Malpighiales > Rafflesiaceae > Sapria > Sapria himalayana. The sequence continues at coordinate 9,150 of JAREIK010013949.1, forward strand.
TTTTTGATTCGAATTGATATTTTCTCTTGGTTGAATTTATTTCAATTAACTTTGTATATAATTCTAACAAGGCCGATGTTTCACTTGTCTATCTCTGTTGAATCTCCTTGCTGAGAATTAGATCATGAACATCATCGAATTTCAATTATTATTTCTTGATGAACTATGCACAACTATAATTGTAATACATTAATTTTTGATACAGAACACAGAAGTATCAATACACATACTTCATCATTGACTTCAATACCAACAAACTTAATTGGGTTGTGATTGTGTTGACTTCATTGAGTTGTTGGGTCACTGGTGTGCTTTCTGTCAACTTCAGATTGAAAAAATAACTCATGATGTGTACTTTTTTAGCATCAATTAGTTTTTCGTATATACTAGCAAGAGCCTTCGTAAGCTTGACTATGCTCTTCTCATTTTTTATATTGAAAGTAAGTTGGTAAGATATCATATATTGAATGATTTTCAAGTACTAGTATGTGTTCTTCTTTCTTCATAGACTCTATCTTTTTCCTTGGAAGGGGTTGATATAGATTTTTCTAGTATATATAATCCTCCATCTATATTTTCTAGAATCCAAATTTCGATCCATAGATTTTTTTTATTTTCACTTTTCCTTCATATGCAGTCATTACTTTCTACAAAATATGACTTCTTCTAGACAATTCTTGCCAAACATTGTGTATGAGAATTGAGAACACCTCTTTTGACATGTTATTATTGTCTGCATAATTTTTACTATTTATTAAATTTATTATTATCATCAATAGTAACTTCACCCAATGGGGCATCATAATGCACAACCTAAACCACCTATACCAATTGGTAAGAATAACATGATTTCCTATTTGTTAGATTTATGAAAGAGAACAAATATATATATATTAAATGAAGCACAAAATTTACATTGTTCGGCACATGGTTTTCAATATTATGGGCTATTCTCTTTTCCTCTCTTTTTCACTATGAATTAGGCGAATGCAAAAGATATAAGAAATATATACTTTTGAAATCTCAATGCTTATTATATGTTGATCTATGCTAGAAAAATAATAAAACAAAAAAAGGAGGTAATGCTTCTTTTTTTGACTAAAATGGGGGGGTAAACGCCCCCCATTTGACATTAAATATATCAATCATTTATATGTGTTTTATATTTTGGCACATGTGTTTCATAAAAGAAGATTCTTTAAATTTTGTTTAATGCTAATTAGATCACAAATCTATTTTACATAATGCTTTATTATATCTAACTAATCAAATAATTCATTAATTCTCAGAATAAGATAAAAGAAATAAAAAAATAAAAAAATAAAAAAAAATAAAAAAATAAAAAAAATAAAAAAAATAAAAAAAATAAAAAAAAAAAAATAAAATAAATAAAATAAAATATAAAATTAAAAAAATTAAAAAAATTAAAAAAATTAAAAAAATTAAAAAAATTAAAAAAATTAAAAAATTTAAAAAAATTAAAAAAATTAAAAAAATTAAAAAATTTAAAAAATTTAAAAAATTTAAAAATTTAAACAATTAAAAAATAAAAAAAAATAAAAAAAGTAAAAAATAAAAAAAATAAAGAAAATGAAAAAAATAAAGAAAATAAAAAAATTAAAAAACATAACAAATATAAAAAAAATATAAAAAAATAAAAAATATAAAAATATAAAAATATAAAAAATATCAAAATATTAAAAATATAAAAAATATAAAAAATATAAAAAATAAAAATAAAAAATAAAAAAATAATAAAAAATAAAAAACAATAAAAAAATAAAAATAATACAAAAATACAAAAAATACAAAAATACAAAAAATAAAAAAAATACAAAAAATAAAAAAAATAAAAAAAATAAAAAAAAATAAAAAAAAATAAAAAAATAAAAAAAATAAAAAATTAAAAATTAAAAAAAAAGTAAAATTAAAAAATTTAAAAAATTTAAAAGAATTAAAAAAATAAAAAAATTAAAAAAATTAAAAAAATTAAAAAAATTACAAAAATTAAAAAAATTAAAAAAATTAAAAAAATTAAAAAAAAATTAAAAATTAAAATAAAAATATAAAATAAAAAGATAAAAAAATTAAAAAAATTAAAAAATTAAAAAAATTTAAAAAAATAAATATAAAAAAATAAAAAAAATAAAAAAAAATAAAAAAAAAAAATAAAAAAAATAAAAAAATATAAATATAAAATAATAAAATAATAAAATAATAAAATAATAAAATAATAAAATAATAAATAATAAAATAATAACATACTAAAATAATACAAATAATAAAAATAATAAAAATAATAAAATTAATAAAATTAATAAAATAATAAAAATAGTAAAAATATATATATATATATATATAATATATATATACTATATATATATATATATATATATATATATATATAGTAAAAATAGTAAAAAAATACATACATACATACATACATACATACTATATATATATATATATCTCTCTCTCTATCTATCTATATATATATATGTATAATAATATATGTTGTTATATTTATCCATAGTTATGTTTATGTATACTATTTTTATAGTTATAGATATAGTAAAATATATTTATATAAGAAATTCGAATTATAACACACATGCATATTGATGTATAGTTATATTTAAATACACTTATTGATGTATAGTTATATTTAAAGATTTATACATTTATATATAACTATATATAAATGTATTTAACAATATGTATATCAACATATTACTATGTATAAATGTATTATCTACATCAATACCTATACATAGCCATATGTCTAAATATATATAATTACATAAAAGACTAAATATAACTACATCTACAATATGTATACCTACAAGCTTCAGAAACTTAATATCTATTCATATCATTCATCTAATTCATATATATATATATATATATATTATATTGTATAAATCTTTAGCATTTTTCCATATATTTTAGGAAATAAATATATTTTTTAAACCTTAAATGAATTTTTATATGTTTATATAAATCATTATGATTTAATATGTTTAGGGTTTCTATTATTGTTTCACTGAATATCATTTTACTAGATTTCTAATAAAATGTTAATTTTTTAAAATTCATGTTGTAAATTTCAAAACAAATAACAATATATTTGTGTAATAAATATTATAAAAAATTTCTAAAATATATATGTGATGTAGTTTCAATTTACAAAGATAAAACTTTAAAAATAAATTTATTTACAAAATAAAATTTGCACCTCATAATATGCAATATGTTATATTTATTATAAATAAATAATATTTAAAATGTATCTATTAATTACAAAAAAAACATTGTCATGTATTCACTTTTAAAAAAAATTAAAATTAATTATTTAAGAAAATAAATTCATATATTTATATGGTCATTTATATATTTTGAATAAAAAATAATAATAATAACTTGTAAAAAAATTCAGTCTTGTATTTATATGGTAATCTATTTTGTTTGAACATAATTAAAAAAATAATTGATTTTTTACAAAATATTAAAGACATGTATTTATATGCACTACATTATAATTGTTTGAATTTTAAAATTTCGAAAAATTTATTAATAACAATAAATAATAGGTAGAAATTTATCATAGACATTAATATTTTAAAAAAAATTATATAGAAAAACAAAAACAATATTTTCTATATATGACCAATATTTTAATTTTTAACATAATTGTAAAACAACATAATTTACAAAATGTCTTTTTTATTTATTTATATGACTATAATAATAAATATTTTAATATAAATATTAAAAAAACAACTATTTGAATAAAATAGAAGCTCATTATTTAATTAATAATTTCATTTTATACATTAATATGCTTCACACACACACACACACATAAATTATTTTAAATATAAAGAATTATAATATTTTATAAATTGTGTACAATATATAATATTTTATTTTAATTAAATTTTCAAAATCATAAAATTTTAATACATTTACACACATACACACACACACATATTTATATATAATTGTTTCATGTGTACCTTTAAAAATATATTACGTATATAGGTATATGTGTGTGTTTATGTGGGTGTTCAGTAGTATAAGCATGCATACAAGTATATACACTCTACTTGAAAATGTAGATACATGTGTGAATATATACAAAAGTACAAAATTTGTGTATTGTGATATATAATGTATAATAATGTATAATAATGTATATGGATGAATAAATGTGTATATGTAGGTCACTGTATATGCACACACACACACAGACACACACACACACACACACACACACACACACATATATATATATATATATGCACATATATATATATATATATATATATATATATATATATATATATATATATGTAAATATCAACATTATTTTTGAGAAGAAAGATACTTAAGCACATAATTATTAACATGTTCCACAAATTCATGTGAGCACGAGCAAAAAGTGACAATATTGCAAGATACTACTAATCTCCCATCTATAACACTTTGCCTCAAAATTTGATCAGAGTACTACTTGTAATGATAAGGTTCATTCAATACAACTTACCATGGAGTTACATTTTCATTCAATACTACTTACCATAGAATTACATTTTCATTCAATACTATAATTTGTTCAAATAAAAAAATCTATCTAATATCTTTTTCAACAACTCTTCTATCTTCTTTTTCTAGTATTGATAAGCTATTTTCAATTTTGATTATATGTACATTTCTTATCTAATATTTTTAGTTCAAACGAATGTAATAGTAAAATCCATCAAATCAATATAGGAATGATATCTTTCATTTCTATGTGATATTTGATTATGCAATATTTAGTATATACTATGACTTGGTTCCCACTATATATGATATTACCCTGCCAAAAGAAAAGATTGTTTATACAATTTCGTTCTCTATAATGGTGTAATTCAATTGTGCATTTGAGAGAGTGTTGTTATCATAGTATATGATAACTATATATAAATATTTGTATAATTATATAAAACTCTTCATATTTATTTTTAACTATATTTGTAACTATGTAAACTATTTTTATAACTATATTAATAACTATATATAATTATTTTTTAACTATAAAATATTTTATAACTATATGAGTAATTCTATATTACTATATTTTTAACAAAATATATCATATGTATAATAATATATAACAATATATAATTGTATATATACTATATGTATAACTATAAAATTTTATATATAACTATATCTTTAACTACATAAATATTTATAACAATATATGTATAACTATATATAACTATTTGTATAACTATGTATCACTCTATATAATTAAATATAATTATATTAGTATCTATGTATACATATATGTATTCATATAATTAAATATATATTTTCATTTATAACTTTGTATATATTTATGTATAACTACTTATAACAAATTGTATGAATATATCTATATATAATTATATGTTTAACTATATATAACTTTTTTTTAATTATGTATACTATAGGTATAAGAACATAAAAAGGTTGACCTCCCTCTCTAGTGATCATCTCTTGAGGTCTCTTGATTCTCTTTCTATCTCTCATTAGATCTCTTTACTGCCATATGACAAATGATTTGAGATTTAGTGGAAGAAATGGGATTTACATTCACAAAGCTATTAATCAGGCTATTTGCCAACAAGGAGATGAGGATTTTGATGCTAAGTCTTGATGCTGGTGGAAAGACAACAATTCTATATAAGTTGAAGCTTGGTGAAATTATCACCACAATTCCTACTATTGTCTTCAATGTAGAGACTGTTAATACAAAAACATCAATAACACTGTGTGGGATGTTGGGGGTCAAGACAAGATTCACCCTTTCTAGAGGGATTACTTACAAAATACCCAAGGTCTCATATTTGTGGTGGACTGCAATGATGGAGATCGAGTAGTTGAAGCCAGAGATGAGTTGCATAGGATTCTAAACAAGGAAAAGCTTCGAGATGCAGTTTTGTTGGTGTTTGCCAATAAGCAAGATTTTCCTAGTGTGATGAATGCAGCTGAAATTACTGACAAGCTAGGACTTCACTCTCTTCTCCAATGCCATTGGCACATTCAGAGCACCTGTGCTACCTCTAGCGAGGGCCTCTACAAAAGTCTTGATTGGCTTTCCAATTACATTGCCAGAAAATCATAAATAATTTTAGCATGATGAGACAAACTTTGTTGCCATATCTGGATGTGGATCTAATCTTTGCCTATTTTGGTTGAGTTTTGTTCTTTTATGTGGATGACATCATGTGTTTCTAGGGGGATTCAAATTGTAATTATATTTATATATTGCATGCCTGAAATACAAAACCGCATTTACTTTGTTCTGATATGTTGTAAGCTAAACTTGTTTGTTTTCTGTTTTGTGTCTTTTTGCCAGTGGATCGCAAAGGTCTATGAACATATAACTACAAATAATTGTCTTTGACTATATGTATAACTATAAAAGCTTTATACATAACTATATTTAAATATATAATTTAAAACTTATATTTAATATAGATTGTATATATTAGTATTCAAAAATATATTTTACAATATCTATACCTATACATAACTATATGTATAGATATATAAAATTATATAAATAAATTAATATACCTACATGGATAAATATAAGTATAACTATATGTTTAACTATATTTATAACTACATATAACTATATTTATAATTACATGTATAATAACATACATTATATTTAACTCTATGTGTATATCTATATATAAAAATTTTATAACTATATATAAATAATTGTATAACTATATAACACTCTATATAATTAAATATAACTATAATTGTAACTATGTATACATATATGTGAATCTATATATTTATTTATAAATTAATATATTTATGTATAACTATTTGTATGAATACATCTTATATAACTATATGTTTAACTATATAATATATTTATAGCTATATATACTATATGTTTATAACATATAACTATAAATAATTGTATCTTATTATATGTATTACTAGAAAGGCTTTAGACATAACTAAATTTAAATATATAATTTACAACTTATATTTAATATACATTTGTGTATATTAGCATTCAAAATATATTTACTATATCTTACCTATACATAACTATATGTATAGATATATAAAATTATATAAATAAATATATACACCAACTTGTATAAATATAAGTTTAGCTAAACATGTAACTATATGTATAAACACATGTAACTATAATTATAATTACATGTATAAAAACATACAACATTATATTTAATTATATGTTTATAACTATATATAAATATTTGTAAAACTAAATAAAACATTATATAATTAAATATAATTATTTTTTTACGATTTATACATATATGTTTTCATATATGTAAATCCATATATTTAGTTATAACATTGTATATATTTATGTATACCTAAATATAACTACTAGTATGAATATATATATATCTAAATGCTTAACGATATATAATTTTTTATAACTATATATATTATATGTATACTAACATATAACTATAAATAATTCTATCTTACTATATGTATAAATATAAAAACACTATACATAACTATATTTAAATATACAATTAACAATATGTATTTAATATACATTTTTATATATTAGTATAAAAAATGTTTCTTAGTATATGCATACCTATACATAACTATATATATAAATATATGAAATTATATGATAAAATAGATATACATATATGTATAAATATAAGTTTTACTATACGTGTAACTATTTGTATACCCACATAATGTTTAACTATATGTGTATAACTATATATAAATATGTGTATAACTATAAAAAACTTTATATAAATAAATATATCTTTATTTTTAATCATGTATACATATATGTAAATCTATATAATTGTTGATAACTTTGTATACATTTATTTAAATCTACTTATAACTACTTGTATGCATATATCTATATATAATTATATGTTTAACTATATGTAACTATTTATAACTACATTTACTAATCCTAACATATAATTATATATGGGATAATACTAATTTGTTTCACTAACTTGAAATTAAATGGCAAACGATATAATATCAACAATATGTAAGCACATAGCATGAGAGTGTTCGTTGATCAGGCTCATATATGGTATAATACAAATAAGAGTCGTACTCTTATCTAATCCTAGCACTTGGATCTCAGGCTCAAATATGAACTCATGTATGACAAAAGATGTAATATCTGTATACAAATAAGGGTTGTGCTTCTAATTCACCTGTCTCAGCAATGGTTTATGAGGTGGTCGAACAATAAACAATGGAAACAAATGAACGTATTGTAGTTATGGAGACTAAAATGAAAAGAAGGATGAGCAGATATCTCATTTGAAGGAAGAAATATAGGAAATTAAAGAACAGAAGGTTGAGAAGTATACTAATTTGATGGAAGAAATGCAAGAAATTAAAGAAATGAATGATGAGATGAAAGAAATTATGAATATAATGCAACAGCAGATGTCCTATATGAGGCATAGTTAGTGTCATTGGTGCAATAGATAGAATTTCGAGATCTAGCTGCGAACCTCGTAGGAGAGGCTAGCATTCTCTACAGATTATGAGGATGATTTTGTATGAGAATTATTTCTGAAGTGTTATTTATTTTGTCTATGTAGCAAATAATTATGATATTTTTTGGTAGGTTTCAATTTTTTTATTATGGTTTTGTTTTTTGCTTTTCTGATTAACCTAATTATGATCTTTGCAGGACCCATTATGTGAGACACATGAAAAAATTCTGATTCAAAGTATTCAGACATTGCCATGGTCCTTCGAGTGAATGGGTCCCATATTACCAATTTCAGTTTTATCAAAAGGAGGACTAGCTTATTTTATCTTATTATTCCAAATACATTTTATTTTTGCACTCTCTTTCTCTCTAAACATAATTGTTGGACATCTTTTGGATTTTTGTTGAATCTGTATGAAAATCAACTATATTTGTGTTTGTTTATGTCTATAATAATTGTCCCCACACACCAGAGAATATGTTTGTGTATCCCCGAATTTTTGGGTAGAGTTCTAGACTATTATAGGTATGTAAAAGCCTATATTCAATAGTGGAAGCAGCGGTAGTGGTGGCAACAACAGTAGTGACGGCTGCAGTGGCAGCGGCAATGGTGGCAGCGGCAGCAACTACAATGGCGGTGGTGACGGCAGTAGCCGCAGCGGTAGTGGTGGTAGTGGCGGTAGTGGTGCCAGTAGTGGTAGCAGCATCAGAAGTGACAATAGTGACATTAGCAGTAGTAACGGCAGCCATGGCAGCAGAAAACAGTGGCAACGGCAGTAGTGGTAGCGGTGGCAGTGACAGTTGTGGCGACAGTAGCAGCAACAACAATAGCAGTGGTAGCACAGACAGCCATGGCAGTAGTAGCGGAAGTAGTGGCAGTAGCAGTGGCACTAGTGGCAGCAGTAGCAGTGACAGCGGGAGTAGCAGCAACGACAACAAATACTATATATACGTATGTATATAGTCAGTATATACGTACACATAATACTACAATATTTTATGTACATATATACTGAGTATATATGTACTCAATATATGTATGCATAATACTACATTTTATATGTACGTATACTGTAGTAATATATGTACGAGTGAAATACAAGTATATATGTACATATTTACTGCAGTAATATTATTTATCAAAACATAGTTTTTTTTAATTTATTTTGATTTGATTGAATGGTTTAAATTTCTTATAGATATGGTACCGCATTGTTTCCCATATGAAACTTGTATAAGCGAAAATAATGTCAATGCATGAAGCATAGTAACTAGGACAGCTTTTTCACAGTAGAGAGTTGGTAATCAGAGGAGTAGAGTGAGAGAAAATAATGTCAATGAATGGATAGATTATACATAATGCACAGTCGGTAGATACATTTATTTAAAGATATAATATAATTTTGTTATTTTTTTTGTTTTAGTTATTTAAAATATTGTATTAGAATAAGTTATTAAATGAATTTTTTTTGTGTAATTAAAAATTTTCATTTATAGTTTCTGTTATTATTCAATTTAATATACAAATATTAAATTATTTAATTAAATTTTTTTTGAAGCTGTATGACAATCAACTTTACTTTGTGTTTATTCATGTCTATAATAAATGTTTTTATATATGTGAATATGTTTGTGTGTCTCCGTATTTTTTGGGTAGAGTTTTAGCCTATTATAAGATGTAAAAGCCTATATTCAGCAGCATAAGCAATAGTAGTGGTTGTAATAGCGGCAGTGATGGCAGCGGTGCCAATGGTAGTGGTAGCGGTGGCAGCGGCACTAACCACAGTGGTGGTGGCGACGGTAGTGGCCCCATCGGCAGCGGTGGCAATGGTGTGAGTAGTGGCAGCAACGACAGTTGTGGTAGTAGTGGCAGCAGCAGCAATAGCGGCAGCGACAGTAGTGCCAGCGATGGGACCGACAGTAGTGGCGGCAGTAGCAGCAGCAGTAGTAGCGGTAGCAGTGGCAGCACCGACAGCCATGGTAGTAGTAGTGGAAGTAGCGGTAGTAGCAACGGCACTAGTGGCAGCATCGGTAGTGACAACGGGAGTAGCAACAATGGCAAAAAATGTTGTATATACGTATGTATATAGTTAGTATATACGTACATATAATACTATAGTATTTTATGTACATATATACTGAGTATATATGTACTCAATATATATGTACGCATAATACTATAGTTTATATGTACGTATACAGTAGTAATATATGTACGAGTGAAATGCTAGTATATATGTAAATTTTTACTACAGTAATATATAATTATCAAAACATAGTTTAGTTTAATTTATTTTGATTTGATTGAATGGTTTAAATTTCTTATAGATATGGTACCACATTGTTTCCCATATGAAACTTGTATAAGCGAAGGTTTTTTCAACATACATGAAGAACTATGACTCGGACAGTTTTTTCACAGTAGAAAGTTGGTAATCAGAGGAGTAGAGGGAGAGAAAGCAATGTCAATGCATTGATAGATTATACTTTATGCACAGTCGGTAGATACATTTATTTATAAGATATAATATAATTTTGTTATTTTTTTTGTTTTAGTTATTTAAAATATTGTTTTAGAATAAGTTATTAAATGAATTTTTTTAGTGTAATTAAAAAATTTCATTTATAGTTTTTGTTATTATTCAATTTAATATAAAAATATTAAATTATTTAATTAAATATTTGTTGAAGATGTATCACAATCAACTTTAATTTGTGTTTGTTCATGTTTATAATACATTTTTTATATATCTGTGAATATGTTTGTCTCCAACTTTTTTGGGTAGAGTTTGAGCCTATTATAGGTATGTAAAAGCCTATTATCAGCTGCAGTAACAACGACAGTGGCGTAAGTAGTAGTAATGACTGCAATAGTGGTATCGGTGGTAGTAGCGGCAGTGGTGGTAGTAGCGGCAGCAGTGGCAGCAGTGGCAGTGGTGGTAGTAGTGGTGGTGGTAGTAGTGGTGGTGGTGGCAACAGCAGTGGTGGCAATGACATTGGTGGGAGCGGTGGAAGCAGAGGCAGCAGCAACGTCAGTGGTAGCAGCAGCGGTAGTAGCAGTGGCAGAACCGGAAGTAGCGGCAACACTAGAAGCAGCGGCAATACCGAAAGCAGTGGCAGTGGTGGGAGTGATGACAATGGCGGTGGTGGTAGCAGCTATGGCAATGGCAGCAGCAGCAGCAGTGTGTCATGCAGTGGCATCACAAGTGGTGGCGGTAGCAGCGATAGCCGCCGCAGTGGCCAGCGGCGGCAGCCGCCGTAGCATCCAGCTGTGGCAGCCACTACAACGGACAACAGTGATAGCCACTGCAGCGGCCAATGGTGACAGCTTCTACAACTGCTGTGGGGATAGTGACGGCATCAGTGTCAGTAGAGGAAGTGGTGACAGCGATGACAATAGCATGGGCATTGGCAGCAGCAGCAGCGGCATCAGCATCGGGAGCTGTAGCAACAACAATAAATGTGGAATATATGTATGAATAATGTTAGTATATATGTACATATAGTACTACAGTATTTTATGTACATATATACTAAGTATATTTGTAATCAGTATATATGTACACATAATAATACAATTTTTATGTACATTTACTACAATAATATATAAATAGAAATGCTAGTATATATTTACATATATACTGTAAGATTATATTTTTATCAAAACATAACATTTTTTTATTTAATTTGATTAAGTAGATTAAATTTCTTACAAATATGATACTGCATTGTTCCTCATACAAAGCTTGTATAAGTGATGGGATTTTTCACAACACATTACGTGCCGTGACTCGGACAGCTTTGGCGCAAAAAAAAATGGTGATCAGAGGAACAGAGGGAGAGAAAACAATGTAAATGAATGGATATATTATACTTTATGCACTATCGGTAGATACATTGATAAAAAAGATATAATAAAATCTTGCTATATTTTTGTTTCAATTATGTAAAATATTAAATTAGAATATGTTATTAAATGATTTTATTTTTTTTTATTATAAATTATTTGGAGTTTCATTTTTTATTCAATTTAAAATAAAAATATTAAATTATTTAATTAAAAAATTTAAAATAAATTAAATTCTAAGAATTGTTTTGAAATTAAAAAAGTTTGGGAAAAATCCCTAGATAATTTAGCAAGGGAAATCTATATTTTAGCAACGGAAAATTCCGTTGCTAAATTTATTTAGTTAGGGACTATTTCTGTCACTAAAATTTACCGACAAGCACTTTAGCTTGGGAAATCTTCCATCATTATTTTCGTTTAGCGATGGAAAATCTTATTTAGCATGCTAATTTAGATAGGGAATTTATCTTTATTAGCAAGGTATTTTCCATCACTGAATTTTTAGCTAGGGACAATTTTCCTTGCTAAATTTTACCGACTAGCACTTTAGATAGGAAACCGATCCATCGCTATGTCATATTTAGCGATGAAAAATGCCTATTTAACTAGGGATTTGTCCCTTGCTATATGTGATTTTTCTTGTAGTATCTTTCTGTCTATCAATCTATCAATCTATCTATCAGTATTTCAATCTATTTATCCATATATCTATGAATTTGTCTATCAATTTATCTATCAATCAATCATTCAAACTATCTATCTATCTATATATCTAACTTGAATATATATATTGATCTGTCTATCAATTTGTCTATCTATCTATTTATATATATATATATATCTATATATGTATCTTTCTAACTATATATTCATCTATCTATCTATATGCATGTCTATCTGTCTATCTATTTGTCTATCTGTCTGTCTATCTATTTGTCTATCTATATGTCTATCTATTTGTCTATCTATATGTCTATCTATCGGTCTATCTATCTTTTTTATCAATCTATATATCTCTATCTATCTTTATGTCTATCTATATGTCTATCTATCTATCTATCTATCTTCTGTTTATCTACCTTATATATATATATATATAATATATGTCTATCTATATGTCTATCTATCTATCTATCTTTCTGTTTATCTGCCTATATATATATCTATCGATATATCTATCTATATATCTATCAATCATCTATCTATCTTTTAATCTATATATCAATCTATATGTCTATTAATCTTTCTATCATTCTATCTATCAATCTATCTATGTGTCTATCTATTTATTATCTATATGTCTATCTATAAATCTATCTACATGTCTATCTATTTATTAATCTATAGGTCTATCAATCTATTTATCTATGTATCTATCTATTTATTTATCTATATGTCTATTATCTATCTATTTAACTTTCTATCTATCTATCTATATATCTATCCATCTATTAATTTTTCTATTTATCTATCTATCAATATGTGTATTTATCAATCTTTCCATATGTCTATCTATCTTTCTATCTATTTGTCAATCTATTTATCAATCAATATGTGTATTTATCTATCTTTCCATATGTCTATCTATCTATCTTTCTTTCTTTCTATCTGTCTATCTATTTTCTATCTATTTTCTATTTATTTTCTATTTTTATGTCTATGAATCAGTAAATCAATCTATCTATAACTCTGTATATTAATCAGTCAATCAATTAATCATTCAATTAGACTATATATATATGTGTGTGTCTATCAATTTGTCCATCAATGTGTTTATATATTTATCTATATATTTGTTTATCTTTGTATCTTTTTATCTGTGTGTCTATCTTTCTATCTATCTATCTGTTTGTCTGTCTATTATTCTATCTTTCAATCTATCTAGCTATTTGTCTAACTATCTATCTATCTGCCTATCAATCTGTATATCTTTCTGTATATCGATCTATCTATCTATCTACCTATCTAAGTTACTATCTATCTATGTATCTATCTCTGTGTTTATAAATCTGCATATCTATCTGTCTAACTATCTATCTATATATTTGTTTATTCTTCTATTTTCTATTATTATATATCTCTATCTCTCAAACTATAAATCAATCAATCTATTTGTTTATCAATCAATCATTCTATTAGTCTAGCTTTTTGTATATCTATCTGTCTATCAATCAATCAATCTATTTATCTATTCATCTAACTATATGTTTATCATTCAATTTTTAAATCTATGTGACTATCTAATTGTCTATCTATATGTCTGTCTATATGTCTATTATTATGTCTATCAATCTATCTATCTAGAAAGCTAGCTATCAATATGTCTATCTAACTACCTATCTATCAATATATCTATATGTATATCAATCGATTAATCTATCTATTATCTATCCATCTATCTGTCTGTCTATGAATGTGTCTATCAATCTATCTGTCAATTTATTTATCATTATGTCTAACAATCTTTCTAGCTATCTGTCTAATATTGTCTATCTATCTTTCTATGTATTTACATTTATATATATATATATATATATTTATTTATTTATTTATATGTTAATCAATTTCTCTATCTATACGTCTTTCTTCTATTTATCTATCTGTCTACTATCTTTCTATCTATATTTTGATCATTCAATTTAACTATCTATCTATCTATCTATTTATAAGTTTATTGGCCAACTTGTATGTATGTCCGTGTATATATATATATATATATATATCTATCTATATGTTTATCTTTCTATCTATCTTTATATCTATCTTTCTATATATCTATTTATCTATAAATCTATCTATCTATTTGTCTATCTATCTTTCTATTTAACTATTTATCTGTATATCCATTTATATATCTATAAATCTGTCTAACTATATGTCTATGATTCTACCAATCTATCGATCTATCAATCTAGCTATCTATCTGTCAATCTATCTGTCTATCTATTTATCTCTCTATCTATATGTTTATGCTTCTATCAATTTGTCAATCTATCTGGCTATCTATTAGTCTATATATATATATATATATATATATCTATCTATCTATCTATATACATATCTTTAAATCTTTCTATCTATCGATCAATCAATCAATCTATATATCTTTCTTTCTATTTTTCTATCTATTTTTTAATGAATGAAATTATCTATCTTTCTATCTATATATCTATCTATTTTTCTATCTATTTTTTAATGAATGAAATTATCTATCTTTCTATCTATATATCTATATATTTTTCTATCTATCTATCTATAAATGTATCTATTTGTCTATCTACCTATCTATCTTTCTATTTTTCTATCTGTCTATCTATATGTAAAAATTTTTGTTTATATTTATGTTAATATTTTTTTCTATCTATCTATATATCACTCTATTAATCAATCTATCTATCCATCTATCTATATATATCTCAATCTATCTATCTATATGTCTATATATCTATATATCAATTTGTAGTTCTATTTGTATATCTATCTATCTATTAATTTATATATCTTTCTTTTTATCAATCTGTCTATCTATTTAACTATAAATCAATCAATCAATATATCTATCTATCAATATATTTATCTATTTGTTTATCTACATGTACATCAATCATTATATAAATCAATCTATCTATTTGCCTATAAATCTATCTATCTATATTTTTTTATCTAACTATCTGTCTAACAATCTGTCCGTCTATCTATTAGTCTTTTTGTCAATCTATCTATCTATATATATGTTAATCTATTTATTTATCTATATATCTGTATATCTATCTATCTATATTTTTAACTATCTATCTGTCTTTCTATCTGTCCATCTATTTTTCTATCTATCTATCTGTATTTCTATCTATTTGTACATCTATTTATCTATCAATCTCTCTATCTATGTATCAATCTATCTGTCTATCAACCTCTCTATCAATTAATATATCTATCAATTTGTAAATTTATTAATCTATCTATCTATCTATCTGCGTATATATCTGTCTATCAATATATCTATCTAGCTATATTTATATGTCTATCTTTCTAAATATCTATTTGTCTATATATTTGTCTATATATCTATATATATGTTGATCTATATTTTTATCTATCTGTCTATTTATCTATCTATCAATCTAACTAACTAACTATCAATCTATTTATATTACTTTTTATCTATTTATATTACTATCTATCTATCAATTTACCTATTTGTCTATCAATCTATCGATCTATTAGTCTATCTTATATCTATATGTCTATTTTTTGTAGATATTTCTATCAATCTATCTATCAATGTTTCTATCTATTTTTCTTTCTTTTAATTTGTCTATCTATATATCTATCTATTTTTATGTATTTTTCTATTTGTCTATCCATCTTTATGTGTATCTATCTATCTATCTATATATCTAACTATCTATATATCATTCTATATTTCGATCTATTTATCAGTCTATTAGTCTATCTATCTATCTGAATATCTATTTGTCTATCTATTTATTTATCTATCTTTTATTAAATAATCTATATATCTATCTATCAATAAATTGATCAGTCTTTCTTTCATTCTAAAGATCAAACTAAATATCAACTTGTCTATCTCTGTATCTATCTATATTTTAGTCTCTCTAACTATATTTTAGTCTGTCTATCTTTTTATCTATCTATATATTAGTCTCTTTGTCTATCTATATATTTTTATATCTATCTATCTATATGTCTGTATGTCTATCTCTCTATCTATCTATTTATATATCTATCTATATTTCTAGATATCTATCTATCTGTCAATCAATCAATATATCTATCTATATATCTATATGTCAATCTATCAGCCTATCTATCTATCTATATATTGATCAATCTACTTATTTACTTATCTTTCTATATGTCTATTTATGTATTTATGTATATATCTATTTTTTTAATATATATATGTATATCTATTTGTCTATCTATTTGTTTATATATCTATCTATCTACCTAATTGTCTAACTATATATCTGTCTATCTAACTATTCGTCTATCTATTTTTCAATCTATCTATCTTTCTATCTACTTATCTATCAGTCTATCTATATATATATCTATCTATCTATGAATTTATCTATGATTTGTCAATATATCTATGAATATATAGATAATAATTTGTCAATGTATCTATTTATCTATGAATATATTTTTATATTTATCTATCTATCTGTCTATCAATCTATCTATTCAAAATATCTATCAATCTGTCCATCAATATTCTAATAATCTATCAATTTACTTGTTATCTATATATCTATATTTTTGTCAATCAAACTATTTATCAATCTATATATCTATCTATATATCTTGTATGTATACATATCTATCTATCTATCTATCAATCTTTCTATCTATCTATATTTCTATCAATCTATCTATATATCTATCTATTAGTTTTTTCTCTATCTATCAATCTGTCTATCTATCTATCTATAAATCTTTTTATCTATCTATCTATTTGTCTGTATGTCTGTCTATCTGTCTATTTATTTGTTTATCTATCTTTCAATCTATTCATCTATCTATCTATCTAATAAAATGTAGATCTATAAGTATATCTATCTGTCTATATATCTATCTAATAAAATGCAGATCTATAAGTATATCTATCTGTCTATATATCTATCTATCTATGTATCTATCTATCTGCCTATCTATCTTCTAATCAATCAATCAATCTATCTATCAATTTATCAATAAATCTTTCTATTACACTGTCTATCAATCTATCTATTTAACTTTCTATAAATTTCTCTCTATAAGTCTTTCTATCAATCTTTTTTTTATCTGTGTATCTATCTACCTTACTTTCTATTTGATTATCTATCTGTCTATCTGTCTATCTATCTATCTATCTATCTATGTATCAATTTAACTATTTGTCTATCTGACTTTTTATCTATCTGTCTATCTAACTAACTATCTATGTGTCTATTTATCTACATATCTATTTCTT
>JAREIK010013949.1:32500-38202 GCA_029783825.1 Sapria himalayana
GCTATCTATCTATCTTTCTATCTATCTTTCTATCTATCTATCTATCTATCTATCTATGTATCTACCTTTCTATCTATTTCAGTATCTATCTATTTATCTATTTGTTTATCTATCTGTCTATCTTTCTATATATCAAACTCTATATCTATCTGCCTAACTATCAATCTAACTATCTATCTAACTATCTATCTAACTATCTGTATATTTATTTTTTCTATATATCTATCTAATATTTTATCTATCAATATGTTTATCTATCTATCTATCAATGAATCACTATCTCTATCAATCTTTCTATTAAACTTTCCATTAATATCTCTATCAATCATTCTATCAATATGTCTATTAATCTATCAATATATCTATATATCTGCCTATTTATATGGCGATCAAATTTTCTATCAATCTAGCTATCTATATTTAGATCTATCTATTTATCTAGATGTCTATGAATTTGTCTATCTATCTAACTATCTATCTGTCTATCTGTCTTTGTATCTATTTTTCTATCTATCTAACTATCTATCTGTTTGTCTATCTTTGTATCTATTTGTCGATCTATCTATCTATCTTTCTTCTATATGTCTGTCTATATATATGCCTATCTATTAGTCTATCTTGGTATCTATCTATTTATGTATCTATATGTCATTCTATCAATCTTTCTGTCGATCTATCTGTTTATCTGTATGTCTATCATCTGTCTATCATAATGTCGCTCTATCTATATATCTATCTATTAATTTTCAATCAATCTATCTAATAATGTGTCTATCTTTCTATCAATCTAATTGACTATTTATCAATTTAATTATTTTTCTTTTATGTGCCTATCTATTTGTCTATCCATCTCAATCAACCTGTCTATCTTTTTATCTATCAATTTGTCTATCAAACTATCTATCTATCGATCTAACAATATGTGTATCTATCTGTGTATGTATTTGCCTATCTATCAGTCTATCTATCATTCAATCTATATTGTGTCTATCTATATGTCTACCTATCTTTATATATATATATAATATCTATATATTCTATATCTATATCTATATATGTATCTATCTATCTATTTGTATGTCTATCTATCTATCTATTTATCTAACTATATGTCTATCAATCTATATATTAATTTATCTATCAATTTTTTATCAATATATCTATCAATATGTCTATCAATATGCATATTAATTTGTTTAAAATTTTGTATATCAACCTATCTATCTATTTATCTATATATATATCTATCTATGAATATATCTATCTAGCTATCTATTGATATATCTATCTACATGTTTATCTATTTGTCTATCTATTTGCCTATATCTCTTTCTATAATCTATCCTTGTATCCGTCAATCAATTTGTCTAATAATATGTCTGTCAAATAATCTATCTATTAATCTCTATATTTGTCAATTTGTATATCTATCTATATATCTATCAATATGTCTATCTATTTGGCTATCTATCTATATATTTATCAATCTACCTACCTACCTACCTATCTATCTATATATTGTCTATAAACTATCTAACAATTGATCTATCAATCTGTCTATTAATCTATCTATCAATATGTCTATCCATTTGTCTATCTATCTGTTTATCTATCTTTCTATCCATCTATCTACCTATCTATCTATTTTTCTATCTATCTATCTATTTTTATATCTACCATTCTATCTATCTGTCTATCTTTCTATATATCAATTGATCTATCAATCTGTCTATGTATCTATCTAACAACTTGTCTAGAAACTTTTCAATCAAACTTTCTTTTTATCAGTCTATCTGTCATCTATTTGTATATCTATTTGTTTATCTATGTCTATCTAGCTATCTGTCTATCAATCTTTCTTTCTTTCTTTGTATATATTTATCTATCTGTCTATCTATTTGTCTATCTATCTATCAATCGATTAACCTATCTATCTTGATATATATCTATCTATCATCGATTAACATATCTATCTTGATGTCTATCTATCTATCTATCTGTATATGTATTTGTCTATTTATATGTCTATCTTTCTATCAATCTAACTATCTATCTATTTATATAATGATCTATCTATTTATCAATTTGACTAACTATCTATCTAAATATTTGTCTATCTATCTATCTATTTATGTGATTATCTATCTAATAATCTATCTATATATCTATCTAACTATATGTCTATCTATTTAACTATATATCTTTCAAAAAATTTATCTATCTATCCATTTTTTATATATCAATCTATTAATCTTTCTATATATCTATATATCAATCTATCTATTAAATTGTCCATCAATTTATCTATCAATTTATCTATCAATTTATCTATCAATTTCTCTATCAATTTATCTATCAATTTATCAATCAATCTATCTGTAAATCTATCTATTTATATGTCTAATAATCAGATTATAAATCAATCAATCAATCTATCTATCTATTGTTTGTCTGTCTATCTATATATCATTACATCATTCGGTCTATCAATCTATCTATGTATGTATCTATCTATTTGTATATCTATCTATTTATCTATCTATATGTTTATCTATATGTTTATCGATTGGACAATCTAACTATCTTTCTATCTATATATCTATCTATATATAAATATATTTGTCTATCTATCATCTGGCTAACTATCTATCTATTTTAATGTTTATTTATATATCTATATCTCTATCTAATAATCATTCTATATATCTCACTAATAATCTATCAATCTATCATCTATATATATGTTAATCAAAAATTCTATCTATATATATGTCCATCTATCTGTCTATCAAACTATCTATCATTATGTCTATCAATCAATCAATCTATCTATCTATCTAACAAACTAACTATTAATCTTTCTTTCAATATGTCTAACAATCTAATGATCAATATATCTATTTATCTATCTGTCTATCTATTGATTTTAATATCTATGTATCTATCTCTCAATCTAATTATCTTTCTATCTATTGGTTTAAAAATCTATCTATATATTTTTCTCAATATTTTTTTTATATATCTATCTTTATCACTATCTATCTATCTATCAATCAATCAATCAATCTATCTATTTATCAATCTATCAATCAAACTCTCTTTAAAAATGTATATCAATCTCTTTATCAATCTTTCTATCTATCAGACAATCTATATGTCTATCTATCTATTTTTATAACTATCTATCTTTCTATATATAATCTAAATATCAATCTATCTCTTTATCAATCTGTTTATCTATCTATCTATCAATCTATTAATCTGTCTATTTATTTCTCTATCTATCTGTTTTATCAATCTACATATCAATCTATGTATCAATTTGTCTATAAATCAGTCTATCAATCTCTATATCAAAAAGTCTATCAATCTATTTATAAATATGTCAATATATGTGTCTATCTATCTATCTATTTATCAATAAATCAATCAATCAATCTATTAGACTTTTCTTTTTGTTTCAATTTATCTATCTATCTATCAATTTGTATTTCTATATATATATTATATATATATATATATATATATCTCATTTTATCTATCTATCAATCTATATGCCTACCTATATGTCTATCTACTATCAATCTATCAGTCTAATAATTTATTGATCTATATGGCTATCTATATGCCTATCAATCTGTTTATCTAACTAACTAACTAACTAACTATCTGTCTATATATAATATATATATATATATAATCTCTTTCTATCTATCTATTTATATCTGTATATTTTTATATATCTATATGTCAATCAATCTCTTTATATTCTTTCTATCTATCTATCTATTTGTGTATCAACATATCAATCAATCCATCCATCTTTTTATCTATCTATTTATCTATAAATAAATAATAAATATATATATATATATATATATTATATATATCTGTTTATCTATCTATTTGTCTATATAAGTATCTATCTAATTGTTATCTCTCTATCTATCTTTCTTTTTACCTATCTATCTATTTGTATATTTATATATCATATATATGTCTATCTATCTGTCTATTATCTTTCTATTAATTAATTAATCTATCTATCTATATGTCTTTCTATCACATAGATTTATCTGCCTATCTATATGTTTATCTTTCTATCTATCAATAGGTGTATCAATTTGTTTTTCAATTTATCTATCTATATATCTATGTATTTGTATTTGTCTCTGTCTATCTATATGTTTATTTATCTATATATCTAACTGTAAAAGTATCAATCTAATAATTTGTTTATTTATCTGTCTCTCTTTATGTCGATCTATTTATTTATTTCTCTATCTTTCTATCTAACTGTCTATCTATTTTTTTATTTATTAGTATATCTATCTATCTTTCTATTGTCTAATTATCTATCTAACTATATTGATATCTATATGTCTATCTATTTGACTATCTATTTGTGTATCTACCTATCTATCGATCTATTTGTTTATATATTTGTCTATCTTTCTATTTATCTAACTAACTATCTATCTGTTTGTGTATCTATTTGTCTATCTAACTGTCTATATAGTTGTCTATTTATTTTCTATCTATGTATCTAATAATATATCTATTTTATTTGTCAATAATCTTTCGATTAATCTGAATATCAATCTATCTATCAATTTCTCTAACATTTCTATCAATATATCTAACAATCTATCAAATAATTTGTCAATCTATCTATCTATCTCTATGTCTATAAAATAGGTGATCAATTTATCTATCAATCTGTCTATATATCTACCTATCTATGTGCTTCTCTATCATTGTGTCTACTCTTTGTCCATCTTTTACTCTATCAATATGTATATCTATCTATCTTTATATCTTTCTATCTATATATCTATCCATTTGTCTATCTATCTAATTATTTGTCTATCTATTTGTTTATATGTCTATCTATATTTTTTCTAGCTATCTGTCTATCTATCTTTATATCTATCTCTCTAACTAGCTATCTATCTATATGTATCTATCTATATATCTATATATCTATGTATCTATTTATGTATTTGTCTATATATCTATTTAACTATATGTCTGTCTATATATATATATCAATTCTAATATCTATCAATCTATTTTTATATCTATCTATATAATAATTATTCTATCTATTAGTCTAATAATCGATTTATCTATATGTCTATTTATCTATCTATCTATTTTTCTCTCTATATGTCTATCTTTCAATCTATAAATATATCTATCTATCTATCTATATATCAAACTTTTATTAATATATCATTAAATTTGTCTATTAATTTGTCTATAAATATATCTCTAAATCTCTCTATCAATTGTCTATCAATTTATCTATCAATATGCCTATAAATATATCATTCAATATGTTAATAAATCTGTTTATTAATATTCTATCTATCAAATTATCTATATATCTATTTATCTGTCTATTTATCTGTCTATCTATCTATATATCTATCTTTCTATTATGTCTAATGTATGTATCTATCTATCTATATATCTGCCTATTTATCTAACTAACTATCTTTTAATGTGTATATTTAGTAGTGTATATATATATATATCTATCTATCTATATATCTATAAATCTTCTATCACTCTATCTATCAGTCTATCTATCTATCTCTCTAACTGTTTATCAATCTAACTATTAAGCTTTTTATCAATCTACATATTTATCTTTCAATCAATAATATTTATAATATTCTATCTATATGTCTATCTAT
>JAREIK010013950.1:0-42649 GCA_029783825.1 Sapria himalayana
TTCTTCTTATTATTCTTATTCTTCTTATTTTCTTTCTTCTTATTCTTCATATTATTCATCTTCTTCTAATTCTTTTTATTCTCTTATTCTCATATTTTTCTTATTCTTCATCTTCTTCTAATTCTTTTAATTCTTTTTATTCTTTATATTCTTCTTATCCTTATTATTCTTTTTATTCTTCGTATTCTCCTTATTATTCATATTCCATTTTATTCTTATTATTCTTCTTATTCTTATTATTCTCCTATTCCCCATTTTTTTTTCTTCTTAGAGAAGAACATGAAGAATATGAATAAAAAAAGAACAATACACGAAATAAGAAGGATCTGAAGAAAAAGTATAAATCAAGAATAATATATAATAAGTATAATATGTAGAATAAGAAGATTAAGATTATCAGAATAAAAAGAATAAAAAAAATGAAATATAGAATATAATAAAATTAGAAGTAAAGAAGAATAAAAAGATTAAAATGAATAAGAATGAATAAGAATGAATAAGAAGATTAAGAACAATTATAATAAGAAAAATAATAAGAATAAAAATTAAGATGAATAATAAATAATAAAAATAAGACAATTACTTTAAAATGATAAATTAGAAAATAATGAGAATAAGAAAATATAAAAAATTATAAATATGAAGAATAAAGAAGAATAATAAGAATAAAAGAATAAGAAGAAATAATTATATAAATATAATAAGAATAATAAAAATAAGTAGAAGAAAAAAGAATAAAGAATAATAAAATTATAGATTAATAAGAATAATAAGATAAATAAGAATAAGAGGAATAAAAATTTAAAAGAATAAGAAAATTTTAATATTAATACAATAAGAAGAATTAGAAAATAACAAGAATAATAATAATAAGTATATAAGAAGAATAACTAAAATAAAATAATATTAAGAATTAGAAGAATAAGAAAAATAAATAAATAAAAGAATAGAAAAATAAAAAGAATAAGAGAAAAAAGAATAAGAAGAATATGAATATAAAACAGAATAAAAAGAATGAGAGAGAATAAAAATAAGTATTAGAATAAGAATAATTATTAGAAATAAAAGAATTATTAGAAATAAGAACAATAAGAAGAATATATAAATAATAAGGAATAAGGAGAATACTATAACAGAAACTCTGATGAATAAGAATAATAAAAAGATTATAAGAAAAACAAGAAAAAAAATAAGAAAAAAAAGAAGAATAAGAAGAATAAGAAGAATAGAAGAAATAAAAAGAATAAGACAATAATAAGAATAGATGAATAAAACATTAATTAGATTAATAAAATTAACAAGAATAAATAAATAAGAAAAATAGAAGAATACGAAGAATAAGATAATAAAATATTAGAAGAATAAAAAGAATAAGAAGAATAAGAAAAATAAGATAAGAATTAAAAGAATAAGAGAATAAGATGAAATAAAAGATAAGAAGTATAAAAAAATAAAAAAATAAAAATTTTAATAAGATAAATAAGAATAAAACACGATTAAGGTGAATAAAAAAGCATAAGAAATGAAAAAAGAATAAATACAATACGAAGAAAGTATAAAATAAGAAGAATAGATTAAGTTGAATAAGGATACAAGAATATATGGAGAATAAGAAGAATAATAAGAATAAAAGATAATAAAAATAAGAAGGATAAAAAGAAAATAAGAATAAGAGATATGAAGAATTTTTTTAAGAAGAATAGGAGGAATAAGATAAATAATAAGAATAAAATATAACTAGAATGTTAAAAATGAGATACGAATTAAAAAAAGATTAAGAATAATAACACGAATAAATAATAAGTGGAATAAGAATAAAGGAAGAGAAAGAAGAAAAATAAGGAAAAGAAGAAAAAGAAAAAGAAGAAAAAGAAGAAAAAGAAGAAAAAAAATAGAAGAATAAGAAAATAGAGAATAAGAAAAAGAATAAGAAAATAAGAAGAATAAGAAAATAATAGTTTAACAAAAAAAGAATAATAAGAGGAATAAGAAGAATAAGTAGAATAAAATTAAAAAGAATAAGAAGATAAAAATATTTAGAAGAATAAGAAAAATAGGAAGAATAAAAAAAATAAGAAGAATAACTAGTATAACAAAAAAGAATAATAAAAGGAATAAGAAGAAAAAGAAGATTACAAAGAATAAAAAAATAACAAGAATAAAAAGAATAATAAGAATGAATAATAAGAAAAAATAATAAATATAGAATAATAAAATAAGAAGAATAACTAGAATAAGAATAAGAAGAATAAGTAGAAAAAAGAATAAAAGAATAAAAAGATAATAGAATAAAACAAGATTAAAAAGAATAAAAATTATAAAAATAACTAAATAAGTAAAATACAAAGAATATCTTGAATAATAAGAATAATTAGAATAAGATGAATAAAGATAATAATAAAAATAAGAAGACTTTGAAAAATGCTGTCAACTTCTAGATAGAAATATTGCAATTCTAGAGAGAGAAATCCTCCATCTTTGTGTAAAAAAGCATAATCTTAAGCCAAAAATGGCGAATCCCGATCAATTTTAAATAAAAAACTAGTTCGTTCTACATTAAAAGAGCTCGAGCTTTTATTTCCGAGGTTTAACTTGAAAGAGAAAGCCCCGGTGGTAATTTTTTTCCAAAGAAGGAACTTGCCGACCTTGCATAATTCACTCAAACACATGCTTATATGAAATTCTCCCATGTTAGACCCAGATTTCAAAGTGGTTGTATGACTTCATTTCCTTGTTAAAGCTACAACAAGCAGTGAAGGTATCAATTTATGATGGGAAACACATCCTCTTCCAGTTCAAGGAAGAGGAAGGACTTCTTCCATATATGGCTTAGAGATAAAGGGTTGTCGCGGGGTTCCCCATGCGCACGCTCAAGTGGACTCCAGAATTCTCACCTCGAGAGGAATCACTGCAAGCTCTGATATGGTACTCACTACCAAACCTACCTCTTCTTCTCTTTAACAAGCATGCATTGTACTCGATCGGTCTCTGTTTTGGTAAACCTTGGCTAATAGACCAGGCTGCGACCTACAAGAAAAGGCCAAGCACGGCAAGAATATGCATTAAGGTCGATATTCAAACTCCTCCTCCAAGGAAAGTGTAAATAGGTAATGACTTGGTTAATGGATTCTAGCAGGATTTCATTCTAGAATCCATGCCAATATATTGCACAAACTATCTCAAAGTAGGACATGCATAATTAGACAGCTTGGCAAATGGCAGGGGCAAGAAGGAAGGTTTCTATGAGATGGATAAGAAAAAAAGAGGGAAATTATGGGTGAAAAGGGGTAATAGAGAAAGAGGGACAGAAGGGGTGGAAGACATCGGAGAGGGGGTAGACAAAAGGAATGAGTTTAGAGGGGAAAAAAAGGTAGAAAGGATAGAAGAGGAGGGGGCAGTTGGGAAGGTAACAAGGGCAGTGAGCAACAAAAAGTGAAGAAGGGTGGATAAGATGGAGTTGAAGGGTATGTATAAAAGGGGGTAGGGAAAGGGAGGAAGCTACCCAAAATGGTAGTAAAAGGGAGGATATCAAAAGGTGGCTAGAGGGGCTAGAAAGGGAACCTGAAATAGAGGAAAGGGTAGGTGGTAGGGAAGTGAAAGCTAGAAAAAGGTCATTGGAAAATAGGAAGGTCATAGATCAAGGAACTAATATAAAGGCCTATGATTTGGCAGAGGATGACTTATTATCTCAGGAGGGTTCTGAATCTAGAAGCTGGCCGTGTAGAAACACTAACAAAGATGCCTATGAGTTGGACTCATTCCCACCACAAGATGATCTAATGGGGAAGGAGCAGAAAAAAGCTCAAAGAGGTGCCAAAAAACAAAGAAAAAGCGATGGAAATGATTAGAAGCATGGGAAAACCACTAGAAAAATAACTTTAATAAAAGAAATAGAACAAGCTCTACCAAGCACAGGTATGCAACCAAGAAATAGAAAAAAGCATTTAAATATTAATTATGAATCTAAAAGCACAACTAGATCACAAGCAAGATTAATTAAAAATGATAAATAGCATGTATTGGAATACAAGAGGAGTAGCAAACACTCCAATGATAAATAGAATTAAAAATTTAATCAAGACACACAAGATTAAACTTGTCTGATTAGCTGAACCCTTGATAAATAGAGTTAAAGTTGAAATATATAAAAACATGATTTGCCTAGACAAGGCCTATTCGAATTATACTAGTAATTTATGGATACTATGCAATAAATCAATGGATATTGAAATCATCTCAAAATCTAATCAAATGGTGATGTTTAAATTAGGTGTTCAACCAAACCTGATTATTTCAGTTGTTTACCCGAGTAACTCGAAGGAGGAGAGGAAGACCTTATGGCAGGAGATGAAGGACTTAGCCGGTAAAAATGTGCCTTGGATTGTCGGAGATGATTTTTATGTAGTTAGCAACCCAAAAGAAAAAAGAGGAGGTCGACCCCCTAACCTAATAGAAATAGTACAATTTAATGAGGCTCTAGCCACAACAAACTTGATAGAGGCAGATTTTTTATGGTCAAAGTTTACATGGTGTAACAACTAGAGGAGAAGGGGAGCTATTTGGTCCAGACTCGATTGAGTTTTATTTAATCTTAAAGGGATGGACAAGCTGGGTAGAATAAAGGTAAAACATTTAAAGAAAACTTGTTCAGACCATAGTCTGCTCCTATTGTCATTTCAAAAAGGTCTAGCAAGACATAGAGGTTTTAAATTCCAAAATATGTGGGTCTCCCACAAAGACTTTGTCAGGATAGTCAAATAATCATGGGAAAAGCCATTAAAGGGTAACCCCCTACAAATACTGGCAATAAAATTGTGTGAGCAAAGAATGATGCTCGACAAATGGAATAAAGACATTTTTAAAAATATTACGCAAAAAATCCAAGAAGCTGAATAGAAAGTTGCGTCCTTAGAAATGAAATATAAAGAGAGTCCAGATGAGGTTGCAAGAACATAAGTAAACAAAGCATAAGTAGATCTTAAGCTAAAAATGCACATGGAAGAGGTTTTTTAGAAATAAAGGACCATGATTAAATGGCTGAAAGAAGGTGATAAAAACATGAAATTTTTAATGCTATGGCGAAAGTTATAATTTCAAAGCAAAAAATAAAAGGGTTGAAATCTGCAGATGGAAGGTAGATAGAAAACAATGAGGAAATAAAGATTGAACTATAAGAATTCTTTAAAACTCACCTATGTAGTGCAAACATCAGTAGACAGTGCACATTAATGCAAAAGATTGAAAAAAAGAAGCTCAAAGAAGAGTACATAATGCTTTCTTCCAACGAGCCTCATCGACTATTAAAAAAGAACTAGTCGCTGCAATTGTTTCGATCTTTGTTGGATAGAATATACTAAGGCATGGGCCAATTCTTATATTGTATTGATTCCAAAAATAGCAAATCCACAAAAATGAGAAGACTTCAGACCAATTAGCCTATGCAACACAATTTATAAGATTTTAGTAAAAATGCTTCAAAATAGGCTAAGTAAGATTCTTCATTCTATTATATATGTTGAACAAACTAGTTTTGTTAAAAATAGGTTAATGATGGAGAATATAAATCTGGCATCAGAAATGATGAGAGAGATTAGGAACTAAATCTAGAGGACATAATGTACTCCTAAAACTAGACTTATCAACAACATTTTAGGGTAGAATGAGATATTGTATGCTATGTAATGAGAAAACTTGGCTTTTCAGAATTCTGGATAGACCTAATATACAGATGTGTTTCCATTGCATGGGTCAGGATTCTAATTAACGATTAGGTGGGTAGAGAATTTAAACCGGTGAGAGGGCTCAGGCAAGGAGATCCCCTCTCTCTCTCTTTATTTAATATATACTTAGAATTATTCATTGTAAATCTAAAAAATGAAATGGAAGAAAAAAATATATTTACTTTCAAGCGGCCAAGGAACACACCAAGGGTATGATGCTTGGCATATGCGGATGATGTCATTCTCTTTAAAAATGCTGGTAGTTCCTTAATGAAAAATATGATGAGGCTCTTGAAAACATTGGAAGAGAAATCATGGCAGAAATTAAACAAGAAAAAATATCAATTTATCTTAGCAAGGAAAACACCCGAGAAAGTAGTGCGGAAGGTTAAAAGCATCATGGAATTCACACAAAAAATAGGTGCTTTAATGTATTTGGGCTGTCCAATTCATGAGGGTATGGTTAAGGAAGAAGAGCTATCCTACCTAGTGAAAAAAATATGTCAAAAGATGCAAATAGGAAGGAGGAGTTGTTAAACATGGCAGGAAGGATCATGTTAATAACACACGTGTTGCAAAGTACTTTAATACACACTTTAATTGCGATCCAGCCTCCAAAATCCATGATATGAAAATTAGAAAAAGAAATATCTAACTTTTTATGGGGTAAAAAAGAAGGAAAAAATAGGTTACACTTGAAAAAATGAGAAGATTTATATTTCCCAAAGGAGGAAGGTAATCTAGGCTTGGTGAGACTGAATGATATGGCTAAAGCTTGGGCCTGTAAAAATTGGTGGATGCTGAAAGAAAATGGCAGTCTCTGGGTGGTATATGTGAACGCTAGATATAAAATAGGAAATAAAGCTTTCAAAGACCCAAGAAAATACGTCCAAAAGCTGGAAATTAATGAGGAAGCAACAGATTATGGTTGAAGAGCATGCATTGCTTAGTACCAGTGGGTGGAAATGGATGTTGGATCCACAAGGCAAATTCATGCTAAAAAGTTCAAAACTACTGCTTAGAAATAAAAAACTAATTTAAGAGTTATTTAGAGAAGCATGGGCAAAAAGATTACCACCAAAAATAAACGTGTTCATGTGGAAACTGCTATCAAATTTGGTTCCAGTAGATGAGAATATTCAAAGAAAAGGGATAATGTTAGCATCTAGGTGTGAATGTTATCATCAAGAATCAGAAAGCACTAATCATTTATTTTAGACTAGGTAAATAGACATAAGCTTGTGGCAAAAATTAGAAAGAGATGCCAATATTGTAGGAGGAAAATTAGGCTTAAAGCATAGATTAATAAAATGGAGTAATAAGTATACTAAAAATAAGATTTTAAAATGGATGAAAAGTTATATTCCACATATAGCGGTCTAGTGCTTATTGAAGGCCATAAATAAAAGTAGGTTTGAAGGAGTTCCATTGAATGTTGGAAATATATTATAAGAGATTAAAAGAAAATGTTCATTTATTTCAGCTTGTAACCCTATAAAAATTAGAAATTTAGAGACAGAAGATCATTAGAAGAAGACTTGGTGCCTCTCCACAAAAAGAGAAAAATAGCCAGAAACCAAAATAGTCTACTGGGAGAAGCCCCCGCAATGAGGTCTAACCCTCAATACTTATGGAAGCTTTAAGAGAGAAATGGGTACTGCATGAGGTGGAGGCTTAATAAGAAATGAAGAGGGCAGTGTGATGAGGTTTTTCACGATGAGAGGCGAAGCCTTCTTAGCCTTGCATAAAGGACTACAGATCTGCACAGAATATGATTTTAGAAATATTCAAGTTCAAGTAGACTCAAGCTTATTAGTGGATCTAGTGCTAAGCAAAATAGAGTTATGGAGACATGAGGAAGAGATTAATATTATTAAAAAATTGCTAATTGAATTAAAAGGAGGAATAATGCATATATTTAGGGAAGCAAACGTGCTGACGGATAAATTAGCAGAATAAGATAGGAGAAAGGGTAACGATGAGTTTGAAGGGTATGATTTCTGATAGGTTCAAAGGCTTAATATACATATACAAAATATGTTTTCCATATATCATGATTACAAAGTTTAAGGAGTAAGACTATTTAACTTAAGAGATAGGGGACTCAAGGCTTGTGAATTTAAGTTGTTTATTCTAATTAAAATAATTCCTACTTGTGGATCTTGTTGCATTATTACTTGTGTTTGAAGTACTCAAACAGACCACGGGTGAAGGCCTTGAATGCATAAGCCATCCCGATTCTGATGGGGGACTAGAATGAATCAGACATGAAGTGTATTTGCTTGTGGTCTGATGTTATTTACTATATACAGATTAGCTGTACCCTGGAGGGAAGGATGCTGCAATTTTTTGCTTGTTAATTGTTTGATAATTTATGTGTGTGGATCTGGTTTTGCAGCTCTTAGATAGATCACAGGCAAGGGTATTGAAAACATGAGTCACCCTGGTCATGAGGGGGGACTAAAATGAAGGAGGACGGATTAGTTCAAGTTGTATATGATTGTGGCTTGTTGTTGTTTACTATACGTAGGTTAGTGGTACCTTGGAGGAAGGCCTGCAACTGTCAGAGGGGAGAGAGTGCTAAATAGGGATGAGCTATCGGGGTCGTATTGGAATTTTGTTTGTTTGTTTGTTTATCAAATTGTGAAGGTGTGTGTGTGTGTTTATTTTATGGTAATGAGTCGATATAACTAGAAGTTTGTGGTATGCGTCTAGAGGCTGTCGGTATGGGAGTTTGTTATATTGGAGTCGGTTTTAAATGTGTCAACAAGGAGGTGAGTAATGGGGTTGTAATGGGTGTGGGAAGGGTTGTTTGTAGGAAGACAGCTTGGTATTGCAGGTCAGTGGAGTTTCGTAAATAATATAAAGCTCACGGAGGGGAAGGGTTCAAGAAGAGCTAGGCATGATTTGGGAAGGGGATGATAATGGGCGGTTGCTCGGGGGGTCGGGAATATTCCACAGGAAAGGCTTGATAGAGGATAAAAGGAAAGGGATACAACCAAAGCAGCTAGAAAATTAGAACACAAGACTGGCCTAATTTAAGATATGGCAAGGGATCCAAGCACCCAAAAAGTTGAATTGCCGCAAGAAATTTATAGTTATTTGTATAAGAGTTAGAATTTTTTTAATCTGTAGATTTGTAGGGTGTAAGAGGGTTAAAGGTAGTATTAGTTTGTAACAATGGTATTCCTCTGCCGAAAGAGAAAGTCATTTTAATAATAATACAAGCTTTTTAAAAAAAAAGAATAATAAGAAGAATAGGAAGAATAAGAAAAATAAGAAGAATAAGAAAAATAAGAAAAAAAAGAAGAATAAAAAGAATAAAAAAAATAAGAAGATAAGTAGAATAAAACAAGAATAAGAAGAATAAAAAAATAAGAAAAATAAAAATATTAAGTAGAATATGAAGAATAAGTTGAATAATAATAATAATTAGAATTAGATGAATACGGAAAATAAAAAGAATAAGAAGAATAAGAAGAATATGAAGAATAAGAAGAATCAAAAGAATAAGAAGAATCAAAATAATATGAAAAATAAGAAGGATAAAAAAAAGAAAAAAAGAAGAATGAGATGAATTTTGAGAATAAGAAGAAAAAGAAGAATATAAAGAAGTAAGAAGAATAAAAAGGATAATAAAATAAGAAGAATAATATGAATAAGAAGAATAGCAAGAAAAGAAGAAGAAGTTGAATAAGTAGAATAAAAGATTAAATAGATTAAGAAGAATAAAAAGAAAAAGAAAAAAAAAGAAAATTAAAAAAAATAAGAAGAATAAGATGACATGAAGAAAAAGAAGAAGAAAAAGAATAAAAGAATAAAAGGAATAAAAAAATAAGAAGAATAAGAAGACTAGAAGAAAAAGAAGAATAAAAAGAATAAAAGAATAAAAGAATAAAAGGAATAAAAAAATAAGAAGAAGAAGTATAAAATCAAGAATAAGAATAATATGTATAATAAGAAGAATAAGAAAAATAAGATTTTAAGAAGAATAAGAAGGATAATATTAATAATAAATATAAAAAAATAAAAAGAATAATAAAAATAAGAAGAAAAAGAAGAATAAAAAGATTAAGAAGAAAAGAAGAATTATAAGAATAAAAATAATAAAAAGAATAAGAATAATAAAAAGAATAAAAAAAGAAGAAGAATAAATAAATTAAGAAAATAAGAAGAATAACTAGAATAAGAAGAATAGAAGAATAAGAAGAACAAGGAGAATAAGAAATATAAGAAGAATAAGAAATATAAGTAGAATAAGAAAAATAAGAAGAATGTATTGAATAAGAAGAATACCCAAAATAAAAAAAATAAGAAGTAAATGAAGAAATAGAAGAAATAGAAGAATAAAAAGAATAAAAAGAATAATAAGAATAAAAGGAATAAGAAGAATAATAAAATAAAAAGAATAATAAGAAAAAGAAGAAGAAAAAAGAATAAAAAAACAAAACGAATAATAAGAATAATAGGAATAAAAAGTTTTAGAAAAATATTAAGAATATGAAAAATAAGTAAAATAAGAAGAATGAGAAAAATAAGAGTAGAATAATAATGGTATTCCTCCGCCAAAATAGAGGGTTTTTATTAATAATACAAACTTTCCAAAAAAAGTAAAATAAGAAGAATAAAAAGAATAATAAGAATAAAAGGAATAAGAAGAATAATAAAAATAAGAAGAATAAGAATAATAATAAAAATAAGAATAAGAATAAAGGATAAAAAGAATAATAAGATTAATAAGAATAATAAAAATAATAGGAATAAAAAGTTTAAGAAGGATAAGAAGAATATGAATAATAAGTATAATAAGAAGAATGAGAAAAATAATAAGAATGAGTAGAATAAGTAGAATAATAAGAATAAATAGAATAAGAAGAATAACTAAAATAAAAAAAATACGATGTATAAGAAGAATTAGAAGAATAAGAAGAATAACTAGAATAAAAAGAATAAAAAGAATAAAAAGAATAAAAAGAATAAAAAGAATAAAAAGAATAAAAAGAATAAGAAGAATAAGAAGAATAAGAAGAAAAATAAAAAGAATAAGAAGAATAAGAAGAATAAGAAGAATAATAAGAATAAGAAGAATAACAAGAATATGAAACAAGGAGGAATAAGAAAACTAAGAAGATTAAGAAGAATAACAAAAAATAAAAGAATAAGAAGATTAAAAATAAAAAGAAGAATAAGAAGAATTAGAAAAATAAGAAGAATAAGAATAAGAAAAATATGAAGAATAATAAAAATAAGAAGAATGACTAGAATAATAAAAAAAGAAGAATAAGAGAAATAAGAAGAATATGAATAATAAGAAGATTAAGAAAATTAACAAGAATAAAAAGAATAAAAAGAATAAAAAGAATAGGAAGAATAAGAAGAATAAGAAGAATAAGAAGAATGACTAGAATAAGAAGAATAAAAATAATAAGATGAATAAGTAGAATAAGGAGAATAAGGAGAAAAAGAAGAATAAGAAAAATAAGAAGAATATGAAGAATAAGATGAATAAGAAGAGTAGGATAAATAAGAAGTATAAAAATTATCAGTTTAATAATAAGAATAAGATGGATAATAAGAATAAAAAGATTAAGAAAAATAAGAAGAAAAGGAATAATAAGATTTTTTAAAAGAATAAGAAAAATAAAAAAAATAAATAGAATGTGAAGAATAATAAAAATTAGAAGAATAAAAATAATAAGAAGAATAGGAAAAATCAAATTAATTATATGAATATTAACAATGAAAAAATTAATAATAATAAGAAACAAAGGAAGAATAGGAAAATAAGAAAAAAAAAAGAAAAAGAAGAAAAAAAATAATAAGAATAATAAGTTGAATTAGTAGAATAAGAATAATATGTAGAATATGAATAATAACAAGAGTAAAAAGAATAAGAAGAATAAGAAGAATAATAAGAAATAAGAATATGAAGAATAAGAATAATAAGAAGAATATATAGAATAAGAAGAATAAGAAGAAAGAGAAGAATAAGATAAATAAGAAGAATAAGCAGTATAACTTGAATAAGAAAAAATGAGCAATAAGATGAATAAAATAATTAAGAATAACAAATAAAAAAGAATAAGAAAAATCAGAAGAATAAGAATAATAAGAATAATAAAATAAATAATAATAATAAGAAAAATAACTAGAATAAGAAAAAATGAGGAATAATAAGAATAAGAAGATTAAGAAAAATAACAATAATAAAAATAATAAGAAGATTAAAAAGAATAAAAAGAATAAGAAGAATAAGAAGAATAAAAAGAATAATAAGAATAATAAGAATATGAAGAATAAGAAGAATATGAAGAATATGAAGAATAAGAAGAATAAGAAGAATAAGAAATATAAGAATAGAATAAGAAGAATAAGAAGAATAAGAAGAATAAGAAGAATAACTGAGAATATATTTTAGATAAATAGTAGAGAGAGAAAGTGCATTCTTAGAGAGAGAAAACACCATTTTTGAGCGAAGAAAGCTCAAATTTAAGCTAAAAATGGGGAATTCCGAATTGCTCTCTAATAAGAAATTGTTCTCATCTCTCTTCAAAGAAGCTGTGCCCATTTTTCCGAACTTTGAAGCAAAAATGGAGTCTCCCGCAGTCCTATTTTCGAAGGAAGAAAACAATAAACTAGAAAACTCATTCGAGCTCACTCTCATTGGAAAATTCTCGCACGGTCGGCCTAAAATTAATGCCATTTATGATTTCTTCGCCTCCTTGAAGTTACGGGTAGTGGTGAAGCTTATATGGTATGATGGCAAGCACGCCTTCTTCCATTTCAAGGAAGAAGATGACTACCTCCGAATATGGGGCAGAGGACAGTGGAGCATCGTAGGGCTGCCCATGCACATCTTCAAATGGTTGCCGAGCTTCACACCTCTTGAGGAAATCCTCGCATGCACTGGTATGGCTTAACTTACCGAAACTTCCTTTACACTTCTTTAACAAGCTATCTCTCTACTCTATTGGACGCTGCTTCGATAAACCTTGGCTTCTAGATGAAGCTACAACATGTATAACTAGACCTAGTGTCGCTAGGATTTGCGTGGAAGTTGACATTAGGCTCCCTCTACCAAGTAGAGTGTGGATTGGCAGTGACCTTACCAATGGATTCTGGCAGGAAGTCCATCCAGAATCCATCCCAAGATACTGCACATACTGCCACAGAATGGGGCATGAGGAAGAAGTTTGCATGGCCGGTGGAGGGAAAGAAGAGAGAGGGGAAGTTTAGTAAAGAAGAGAGAAAATGGAAAGGGAGTGAATGGGTAAAAAAAGGGCAGGGTATAAGAGATAGTGAGAAGGGCAAAGGAAAGGATAAAATAGAGAGGGAGAAAAGACGAGCAGGGAATAGAATAGAAGATGCAGAAATATCAAAGCAGAAGAAGCACCTTATAGGAATGGAAGAAAGCCCAGAGGAGATAATGGGGGATGGGGTAGAAAAGGGATTACTAGAAAAGGCCGAGGAATGTGAGAGGAAGGCAGAAAGGGCAGAGAAAAAGGGAGACATAAGGAAGGATACAAGGCTGGAAAAGCATTTAGAAGGGGAAAAAATGGCAGATATCAGAAAGTGGTTAGAGGAGACATCCAAGGAGGCTGAATGGGGAGTAAAGGGGCTGAAAGATAAGAGAGGATAGAAAAATAGAAGTAAGAGAAGGAAGGGGGGAAGAGAGACAAAAACAGTGGAGAAAATGGTAGAATTTAACTGGAAGGAGGATGAACTTCTTTCGGAGGAAGAAACAGATGCAAAAAGCTGACCCTTAATAAACACAAGCATGCAAGAAACTAAGATTGAATCAAAATTAACACATGATGATTCAGAAATAAGAAAACATAAAATAAGCAGTAATATCCCGCAAGAGAGAGAGAGGGCAATGGAGGCTATTCGAAAAATAAGCAAAAACCTGGAAAAAATTCAACTATTAAGCACAATAGAACAAACCCCACCAAGTTCAATCAAACCCCCAAGAAACACGAAAAAAGATGTTAACAAGAAATATGATTTGAAGTATACGACTAGAGCACAAGCAAAGTTCACTTGAAATGTTTAATTATTGGAATTAAAGAGGAGTGGCGAACTCTCCTACTTTAAATAGATTAAGAAGATTAATTAAAATATATAAAATTAAGATAGTCATTCTAGTTGAACCAATGGTAGATATAGGAATGCTCTTGGTCCTGAAAAGGCCTTTTCAAATGTAAATGGTAAATTATGGATCTTGTGGAAAAGATCGATGGATATTGAAATTATAGCAGAAGCTGAGCAGATTATAAGCTTTAAATTAAGAAGCCTTCAAGACCCAATTATATCTATGGTGTATGCAAGCAATGCTAAGGAAGAAAGAAAAACCCTATGGGGGGGGATGGAAAAAATAGCAGCATTAAATTCTCCATGGATTATTGGAGGAGACTTCAATGTAATTAGAAATGCTAACGAAACAAGAGGAGGAAGACCTCCTGACCAAATGGCATTAGCTCATTTTAATGAGGCTATTTCAAGAGCAAATATAATGGAAGCAGACTTCCTAGGTTCTAATTTTACATGGTGCAACAGCTGGAAGAGGAGGTAAGCGATCTGGTCTAGGCTGGATTGAGTCCTACTTAACACTAAATGGGTGGACAAGATTGGTAGAATAAAGGCCAGGCATCTCAATAGAACATGCTCGGATTATAACCCTTTGCTTATAACATTTGATAATAGTGAAGAGAAACATAAAGGATTTATGTTTCAAAATATGTGGGGAATGCATAAAGGGTATGATGGCATAGTAAAGGAATCATGGGAAAAACATGTTTCAGGTAATCCTTTGCAAATTTTAGCGAAGAAATTACGTAACTTTAGGCAGGCATTAAGCAAATGGAACAAGGAGATTTTTGGAAAAATCAATAAAAATATTCAGGAATTGGAACAGGAAGTGTCTACCTTAGAAATGGAGTTTGATCAAAAAGACGATAGCTCAAGTATCCACCTGAACAAGGCCAAAGCTGAATTAAGACTGAGAATGCATATGGAAAAAGTTTTTTGGAAGCAAAAGGCGAGAATCAAGTGGTTAAAAGATGGAGATAAAAATACAAAATTCTTTAATGTAATGGCCAAAGTAAGAATACAAAAACAAAAAATAAAAGGGTTAAAAGCATCTAATGGTAAATGGCTAGATAAAGAAGAGTATATAAAAAATGAATTAGAAGAATATTTCAAAAATTTATTATGTAAGCCATTTACTCCGAGAAAAAACACATTAATTCAAAATATTGAGAGATAAGTCTCAGAAAATGATAATAAAATTTTAGAAGAATTCCCAACATAAGAAGAAGTCAAAGAGGCAGTTTTCAATGCAAATAAAGATAGCGCTGCAGGTCCTGACGGATGGAACAATGGGTTTTTTCAGCACAGCTGGAACATTATTAAAAAAGAGCTAGTCACAGCCATTGTTTGGATTTTTGCAGGAGCAGAAATTACAAAAGCATGGACTAATTCTTATATTGTTTTGGTTCCTAAGAAATCTAACCCGTAGACAGGAGAAGACTACATGCCAATTAGCTTATGTAATTCAATCTACAAGATATTAGCTAAGGTTATTCAAAGTAGACTCAGTAAAATCCTCCCATCTATTATATCGATAGAACAAACAGGTTTTGTTAAAGACAGATTGATGATGGAAAACATCGATCTAGCTTCAGAATTGATTAGAGAGATAGGAGCTAAGTCGAGAGGACGTAATATAATATTGAAACTAGATCTTTCTAAAGCATTTGACAGGGTGGAATGTGAAATATTATGTTATTTAATGAGAAAAATGGGTTTCTCGGAATTTTGGATAGATTTAATACACAGATGTATATCAGGCGTATGGGTTAAATACTTATAAATGGGCAAGCAGGCAAATAATTTAAAACCTCAAGAGGACATAGACAAGGGGACCCTCTTTCTCCTTTCCTTTTTAATATCTATCTAGAACTCTTTATTGTAAATTTGAAAAAGGAAATGAGTGAAGGGAAAATTGTTAGATATAAACAACCAATAAACACACCGACAGTGTGATGCTTGGCATACGCAGACGATATTATAATTTTCTCAAATGCCAGTAACCGATCCATAAGGCATATGATGAAATTATTAAATACAATGGAAGAAGAAACTGGACAGATGCTAATAAGAATAAATGTCAATTTATGATAACAGAAAAATCACTTGAAAATATACCTCAAAAGATAAAAAATATCACCGGATTCATACATAAAAAGGGTGCGCTAATGTATCTTGGATGCCAGATCTATGAGGCAAGGGTGAAGGGGGAATACCTAGCATTCCTAGTGGAAAAATTAAGGCGAAAGATCACAGGTTGGAAAGAAAATTTGCTAGGCATGGCAGGAAGAGTTACTCTAATTACACATGTATTGCAAGGGTCACTGACACATACTCTAATGTCTTTATAGCCACCGAAAAATATCATAAGAAAACTAGAAAGAGAAATGTCAAACTTCCTATGGGGAAAAAGTGGAAGTAAAAATAACCTGCATTGGAAAAAATGGGAAGACCTATGCTTTCCATTAAAAGAAGCTGGCTTGGGCTTTTCAAATCTCAACGATATAGCAAAAGCTTGGACCTTCAAGAACTGGTGGAGAATTAAAAATAATAAAAAAAATAGCCTATGGGTGCCATATATAAAAGCTAGATACGGACTAGGTAGTAATGCCTTTAATAATACAAAAAGAGCGTCAAAAAGCTGGAATTTAATTTATAAGCAGAGAAATATGGTGGAAAATCATTCCATATTAACTAAAAGTGGATGGAAATGGTCCTTAGATGCTCTAGGAAATTTACATTAAAAAGTGTAAAAGAGCTGATCAGAACTAAAAAAATTCCACAATTGATTTTTGAAGAAGCATGGAAAAAGGAACTTCCACAAAAAATAAACATTTTTATGTGGAAACTTCTCTCAAAAGCCATCCAAATTGATGAGCACATTCAAAAGAAAGGTATAAGATTAGCATCTAGATGCGAATGTTGTAACCAAGAAATAGAAAGTATGGATCATCTATTTTCAACAGGGAAGATAGCTAAAAACATATGGAAGAAACTAGAAATAGAAGTTGAGATAGAAAAAGGCTCGGGTGTACTGATAGAAAGAATAAATAAATGGAAGGAAATTAAAACGAAGAACAAGATCATCAAATGGCTAAGGATATACATCCCTCACATTACTGTATGGTATCTCTGGAAAGCAAAAAATAAAAGCAGATTTGACGGCATTCCAATGAATGTAGTAAATATTCTAGAAGAAATTAAAAAAGAATGTGCATTTATCTCAGCCTGTAGCCCTATTAAGCTTGGAAGTGTAGGAATAGATGAAAACAGGAAAGAAGCTTGGGGTCTAATTACAAGGACAATGGAAAGACCGGAAATTAAAATTATCAGATGGAAAAAGCCCCAACGTAATGGTCTAGTATTAAATATGGGTGGGAGCTTTAAAAGTTATATGGGAGCAGCAGGTGGAGGAGGGGGGGGGGGGGGGGGTTATAAGAAACGAGGAAGGTAGAGTGATAAAAGCATTCACAATGAATGGTTTAGCCTCCTCCACCTTGGATGCAGAGGTTATGGCTTTGCATAAAGGTTTACAAATATGTAAAGATAATTATTTTCAGAATATTCAAGTGCAGGTTGATTCGAGTTTATTAGTGGATTTAGTAATAGGAAAAATAGAAATATGGGAAACTTGAAGAAGATATTGATAAAATTAAAACTCTAATAATAGAACTTAAAGGGA
Organism: Sapria himalayana; assembly: GCA_029783825.1. Classification (NCBI taxonomy): domain Eukaryota; kingdom Viridiplantae; phylum Streptophyta; class Magnoliopsida; order Malpighiales; family Rafflesiaceae; genus Sapria; species Sapria himalayana. Next base: position 17,491 of record JAREIK010013950.1, read on the forward strand.
AAATTATACATATATTCAAAGAAGTGAATGCTTTGGCAGACAAATTAGCAGAAGAGGGTACAAAGAGAGGTTTTCAAGAATTTGAAGAGAAAGATATCCCTGACAAATATAAATGTTTAATAAGTTTAGATAAAATAGGTTTCCGATATATTAGAATTCAAAAAAACAAAAATTAAAAATTAGATCTAAAGGATAAAGATGGGAAGAGAAGAACTTTTTTTAAAAATCTGATATATTAAAAAAAAGATAAATTTTGCAGATATAAACCCTTTTACAGGAGGTCATGAAATAAGTGAAGAGCCACCCCGGTCCTGTGGGGAGGGGAATAAAAGATAGGCAAAAAAAAACTGTTAAGCTTGGGATATTGGAAATTTGTTTTGCTTGGTTGGGTTTTTGGTTTTGTTTTCAAACATAGGTTAAAGATTTAAGGAGCAGTGAAAGTAAAGCTGCTGTTAGGCTAGAATTTTCTGCTCTTTTTTGTTTGTTTATGGTTTCTTTGATTTTTCAGGATAGCATTAAACGGGCCACCAATCCATGCTCTTTTGAACTAAAAGTAATCTGGAATTAGGAAGAGTCTGCAATAGTCATATGTTATGTATTTCAAACAGCTCTAAAGTCATGTATTAGGTATACAAAGGGGGACTGTAATTTTCAGAATTCATGTGCTATGTTTTAAATAAAAGGATCTAGGAAAGGTAAGTGTCTAGTTTAGGTGTTCGGCAAGGACCAAGATGCGACTAAGCGGACTTGAAATAGCTCTTAAGAAGAAAGTTTAAAGCTATATCGGAGAATTAAGAAAGGCAAGGGAAGTGACAGACAGCATGCAGAGAAAAGGCTCGGCAGAAACTCATGTAGCATGGTGACAAGGTAATTTGAAAAGTGGGAAATATTTTTGCCATTTTCTTGTAGGGAAATAGGGCATATAAAGCATAGAGAGGGTGGAAATTTGGAAAAGAGTAGCGATGATCTTTGGAGTGCTAGGAAAACAAAAGATGGAAGCCTTGAGTAAAGTAAAGATTGAAGACTCATATAGTTTTTTTACTTTTGGAAAGCTCCTAGTTAGCACTAGGAAAATTTCATTATTGCTAGTCATTAGAAATGGGATATGGATGTAAGAGGGAAAAGGGTAGAAGTAGTTTGTATAAACGGTATTCCTCCGCCAAAAGAGAGGACTAAAATTAATAAACAAACCTTTAAAAAAAAGAAGAATGAGTGAATAACAAAAAAATAAGAATAAGAGGAATAAGAAGAAAAAGAAGATTAAGAAGATAAAAAAATTAAAAAAAATTAAGATAAATAATAAGAATAGGAATAATAAGAAAAATAAGAAGAATTAGAAGAAAAACTTAATAATTAAAATAAGATAAATACAAAAATATGAAGAAATAAAAGAATAAGATGAAAAATAAAAAAAAGAAGAATAAAAAGAATATGAAGATAAATAATAATAAAACAAGATTAAGAAGAATAAAAAAGATAACAAAAATAAACAGAATAAATAGAATATGAAGAATAAGTTGAATAATAAGAATAATTAGAATAAGATGAATAAAAAAATAAGAAGAAAAAGAAGAAAAAGAAGAAAAAGAAGAAAAAGAAGAAAAAGAAGAAAAAGAAGAAAAAGAAGAAAAAGAAGAAAAAGAAGAAAAAGAAGAATAAGAATAAGAAAGATGAGAAGAATAAGAAGAATAAAAACAAAAATAAGAAAATGAAGAATAAGAAGAAAAAGAAGAATAAGAAAAATAAGAAGAAAAAAAATTATTAGTTGAATAAGAAGAATAAGATGTATAATAAGAATAAAAAGATTAAAAAGATAAAAAGAATAAGAAGAAAATGAAGAATAAGATTTTTCAAAAGAATAAGAAGAATAAAAATAATAAAAAGAATACGGAAAAAATAGAATAATTAGAATGAAAAGAATAATAAAAATTAGAATAGTAAAATAGAATTAGAAAAATAAGATAAATAGGAAAAATAGAAAAAATCAAAATAATTAGAAGAATATGATGGAGTAATATAAGAATAATAAGAAAGAAAGTAAGAATAGGAAGAATAATAAGAATAAAAAGAATAAGAAGATAAAGAAGAATAAAAAGAATAAGAAGAATAATAAAAATAAAAAGAATATGAAGAATAAAAAGAATAAGAAGAATAAGCAGAATATGAAGAATAATAAGAATAAAAAGAATAAGAAGAATAAGAACAATAAGAAGAATAATAACAATATAAAGAATATGAAGAATAAAAATAATAAATAGAATAATAAAAAAGAGTAAAAAGAGGAATAAAAAAAATACGAATATTAAGAAGATTATTAAAATTTACAAGAATAAAATGAATAAGAAGAATACGAAGAATAAGAAGAATAAGAAGAATAACTATAATAAAAAAAATAAGCAGAATAAAAAACATAAGAATGATAAGAATAATAACAAGAATAAGAAAAATAGGAAAAATAGGAAAAATCAAAATAATTAGAAGAATATGATGGAGTAATATAAGAATAATAAGAAAGAAAGGAAGAATTAGAAGAAAAAGAATAATAAGAATAATAAGAAGAATTTTTAGAATATTAATAATATGTAGAATATGAAGAATAATAAGAATAAAAAAAATAAGAAGAAAAAGAAGAAAAAAAAGAATAAGAAGAACAATAACAATAAAAAGAATATGAAGAATAAATAGAATAAGAAGAATAAAAAGAATAAGATAAATAAGAAAAATAAGAAGCATAACTAAAATAATAAAAAATAAGGAATACAAAGTTAAGGATATTAAGAAGAATAACAAGAATAAAAAAGAATAAAAAAATAAGAAGAACTAGAATTATATGAAGAATAAGAATAATAAGAATAATAAGAATAATAACTAGAATAATAAAAAAAGGGTAAAAAAAGGAATAAGAAAAAATAATAATAAGAGCAAAAAGAATATTAATAAAATCAACAAGAATAAAATGAATAAGAAGAATAAGAAGAATCGAAAGAATAAGAAGAATAAGAAAAATATCTAGAATAAGAAGAATAAGCTGAATAAAAAGTATAAGAATAATAAGAAAAATAAAAATGATAAAAAGAATAAAAAGATAAATAAGAATAAAACAAAAATAAAAAGAATAAGAAGCATAAGAAAAATAAAAAAGAATAACTAGAATATGAAGATTAAATTGAATAAGAAAAATAAGAAAAATAAGAAAAATAAGAAAAATAAGAAAAAATAAGATGAATAATAATAATAATAATAATAAAGAATATGAAGAATAAGTAGAATATGAAGAATAAAAAGAATAAGAAGAATAAGAAAAATATAAAGGATAAAAAGTATAAAAAGAATATGAAAAATAAGAAGAATAAGAAAAATAAGAAGAATATGAAGAATAAAAATTCTAAGTTGAATAAGAAGAACAAGATGTATAAGAAGAATAAAAAAATGAAGAAAATGAAGAATAACATTTTTAAAAAGAATAAGGAGAATAAGAAGAATAAGAATAAAAAGAATAATAATATGAATGATAAGAATAATAAAAATAATAGAATAAAAGAATAGGAAAAATAAGAAGAATCTAAAAAATTAAAAGAATTAGAAGAATATGAAGAATTAGAAAAATAAGAATAATAAGAAGGAAAGGAAGAATAGGAAAATAAGATGAAAAATAATAATAATAAGATTCAAAATAATAAGAAGATTCAAAATAATAAGAAGAATAAAAATAATAAAAATATAATTAGAATAATTAGAATAATAAAAATTAGAAGAATATAAAGAATGAGAAATATAAGAATAATAAGATAGAAAGGAAGAAAGGAAGAATAGGAAAAATAAGAATAGAAAGAAAAATAAAATTAATAATTAGAATTAGTAGAATAAAAATAATATGTAGAATATGAAGAATAATTAGAATAAAAAGATAAAGAAGAATAAGAAGAATAAAAAAAATAAGAAGAATACGAAGAATAAGAAGATTAAGAAGAATAAAAAGAATATAAAGAATAACTAGAATATAAAGAATAAGAAGAATAATAAGAATCATAAAAATAAGTAGAATAAAAAGAATAAGAAGATAAATAAGAATAAAATAAGAATAAGAAGAATAAGAAGAATAAGAAGCCTAATAAAAATAAAATGAATAAGTAGAATGTGAAGAATAAGTTGAATAATAAGAATAAGAAGAATAAGTTGAATAATGAGAATAAGAATCATAAAAAGAATATGAAAAATATGAAGAATAAAAAGAATAAAAAAAAATATAAGGATAAAAAGAATAAGATGAAAAAAAAATTGAGATGAATATGAAGAATTATAAAAATAAGAAGAATAAGAAAAATTAGAAGAATAGGAAGAATAAGAAGAAAAAAAATTAATATTTGAATAAGAAGAATAAGATGTAAAAGTAGAATAAGAATAAGAAGAATAAGAAGAAAATAAGATTAAGATTTTTAAAAAGAATAATAAAAATAAGAAGAATAATAACACTAAGAAGTGTAAGAAAAATAAAAATAATAATAATAATGAGAAGAATAATAGAAATTAAAAGAATAAAAAGAATAACAAAATTAAGAAGAATAAGAAAACTTAAAAAAATTAGAAGATTATAAAGAATGAGAAAAATAAGAATAATAAGTAGGAATGGAAGAATAGGAAAAATTAGATGAAAAAACATAATAACAAGATTTTAAATAAATTAAGAAGAATAAAAAGAATAAGAAAAATAAAAAGAAAAAGAAGATTAAGCAGAATAAGAAGTATAAAAAGAATGAGTAGACTAAGAAGATTATGAAGAATAAAAAGAATAAAATAATATTAAGAATGAGAAGAATAATAAAAATAATAAAAATAAGAAGACTAAGAAGAATATATATAAATGGAAGAATATCGATAATAAGAAGAATAAGAAGAATAAAAAAATATAAATAATAAGAAGAAAAGCAAGAAAAGAAAAATAAGTTGTATAAAACAAGAATAAGAGAATAAAAAGAAATAGTAGAATTAGAAGAATAATAAAAATAAACAGAATAATAATAATAAGAATAATAAGAAGAATAAGAAGAATAAAAAAATTAAAAACAATAACTATAAAAAAATAATAAGAAGATATAAAAAAATGAAGAATAATAAGATTAATAAAAAGAAGAATAAAAAGGATAAGAAAAATCCTAAGAATATTAAGAATAAATAAAATAAAGAAAAAGAGTAACAAAAATAAGAAGAATAAAAAGAATAACATCAATAAGAAGAATTAGAAGAATAAGAATTATAAGAATAATATGAAGAATAAGATGAATAAGAAGAATATGAAGTATAAAAATAATAATAAGACAAAGAAGTATAAGTACAATACGAAGACTAAGAATAATAAGAAGAATAAGAAGAATAAGAAGAATGAGAAGAATAAGAATAGTATGAAGATTAAAGAGATTAAATAGATTACGAAGAATTAGAAAAATCAGAAGAAAAAAAAGAATAAGATAAATAAGAAGAAAATGAAAAGCATGAAGAATAAGAAGATTTACAAGAAAAAGAAAAATAAAAGGCATAATAAGAATAATAATAAAAAGTAGAAAATAAAAAAAAAGAATATTAAGTAGAATAAGTAGAATAAGAAGATTAAGAAAAATAAGAAGAAAAATAAGAATAAAATGAATAAGGAGAATAAAAAGAATAAGGAGAATAAAAAGAATAAGAAGAATAAAAAGAATAAGAAGAATATTAATAATAAGAATAATAAAAAGTATAAGAATAATAATAAAAATATGAAGAATAAGAAGATTAAGAAGAATAAAAAAGTACAAGAAAAGCCATAGCTCTCAATTCTAAAAGTGAAATAAGCATTTCTAGAGATAGCAACATCTATTTTTGTTTCAAGAAAGCTCAACTTGATGTCAAAAATGGAGAAATTCGATTTCCTTTCTAAAAAATTCATTACCCATTATTTTTAAAGTGCCCAAGTTCTTCTTTTGAAGTTTGATTCAAAAAATGAATTTCCCATTGTGTTTTTTTGAAGGAAGATTTTGTGAATTTTACTAAACATTTCAAGTATACTCTATTAGGAAACTTCTCACATGGTAGACCTCAATTCTAAGACTTTCAAGCCTTCCTTGCTTTTTTGAAGCTATGGAAAGTAGCAAAGGTAGCTCTGTTCGACATGAAACACATCTTCTTCTAGCTTAAGGAGGAAACTACTTTCTCACACTACGGTTATAGGGACAATGGAGCATTGTAGGATATCCCATGCACATATTCAAGTGGACGCAAGACTTCACTCTATTAGAGAAATCCTTGATTTCCCTGTCATGGTTTTTCTTCCAGAAACTATCAATTCACTTATTTAATAAATACTTCCTTTACTTTATTGCTCACTGCTTTGGTAATCCATCGATGATGGATGAAGCCACGGTCTGTATGACTAGGGCGAGTGTGATTAGAGTTTATGTTGAAGTTAATCTTTGAGTCCCACCTCCATAGAAACTATGGGTTGGCAATGACATCAATAATTGTTTTTTATAGTTGATATTATCAGAATCCACTCTTAGCTACTGCTTAAAATGCCTCAAAATGGGGCATTAATAGACCTAATGTATAGTAGGGGGGAAAAGGAGTAAGAGGTAGAAGGCAATATCTGAGATTGAGAGAATAGGGAGTAGTATATGGCTTAAGAGGGCGCAAAAATAGGGTAAAAAAGGAAGTATAAAAGGGATGGAAGGGCTGGTAGGAATATTGGTAGGGGTGAGTGAGAGAGAGAGAGAGAGAGTTAGTAGGGGGAGGGGATAAGTGGGCATAATGGCAGGGTGGGAGTGTAAGAGAGAGGGAGCTAAGAGAAGGTTGGAAGGGGGGGAGAAAAGATGAGGTAGAAGGGGCATATAAGGGGGTAGAAATAGAAATCAGTATGGGGAGGGTAAGATAGGGGGAGTTAAAAGTGGAAGGGGGAGGGGAGAAGTGGGCAGAATGGGAAGAGGTAAGGATTAACAGATGCTAGAAATGGGTAGGCTTGAAAAGGCTAGAATAGGGTAAGCTTGAAGAGACTAGAAATGTTTAGTAGAAATGGTAAGTGGATCTGAAGGGGTTTGGATAGAGGAGCTGGAAGGAAGGAAGAAAATAGGGGTTATCAGAAAGAGAAGGAAGAGGATAAAATAGATAGCATTAAAAAATAAAAATAAAAAAGTATAATTGGACGGAGGATGAGTCAGAGTCAAATAGCTAGCCAATTAGTATATTAAACAATGAACAATACAAGTTGGATCTAAAGAAAGTGCAAGATGATTTGGCTTTGTATATGCATAAGAAGGCTAAAGGGGAGTTGTTTAATAGGACAAAAGTGATGGAAGCTATCAATAGCATGGAAATAAACTTTGAAAAAGTTAAACAAAATTTAGCAAGGAAATTTGAGCAGGCACAAACTAGTTCTAGTAAATCTTCAAGAAAAATGAAAAAATATTTAAACATGAAATATGAGTCAAAGTGCACCACTAGATGACTAACTAGATACACATATAACTAAATAATAGCTTGTTCTAGAACATAAGTGGAGTAGCAAATACTCCCTCGATAAATAGGATTATGAAATTTATTTAGATGTATAAAATTAAAATATTAATACTAGCTAAACCAATAGTAAACATTAATCAATTAGAGAAATATAGAAAGATGGTTGGTGTGGAAAAGGCATTTTCTATCTCGAATGGTAAGTTATGAATTTTGTGGAATAATCGGATATAGAAATTTTTAAAAAAGATGCTCAAATAATTAGTTTTAAAATAGGAAAGTAGTCAGAAACCATATCAATGGTGGTGTATGCAAGCGCAAGCAATCCCAAGGAAGATAGAAAATTGATATGGTAGGACATGAAAGAATTAACGGTAAATAATTCCCCTTGGATCACTGGAGGAGACTTCAATGTGATAAGAAATTCTAATGAAAAGAAAGGGGGTAAACCTCCCGACCTGGTAACAATAGCATAATTTAATGAGGCTATTGCAAACACAACTTTGATGGAGGCAGACTTCCTGGGATCAAATTACACATGGTATAATAGCTAGAAGAAATAAATAATTTGGTCTAGATTGGACCAAGTTCTATATAATTCAAAATGGATTTAAAAGTTTGGAGGTATAAAGGTCAAAGACCTAAATAGAACCTATTCAGATCATATTTCACTCCTTATTACATTTCAAAAAAGTTAAAGGAGACAGAATGACTTTAAATTCCAAAATATGTTGGGATTGCACAAGGATTCTGACAAGGTAGTCAAAGACTCATGGGTAAAACTAGTTTTAGGTATTCCCATGCATATTTTGACATTAAAATTGCACAGCTTAAGATCTAGTCTTGGGGTTTGGAATAAGGAGGTGTTTGGAAATATCACCAAAAAGATTAAAAAGGATGAGGAGATGGTTGCTAGTCTGGAAATAAAATATGAGGAAACGCAAGATGAGGCCTCTAGAATTGAGGTAAGTATAGCAAAGTCGAGTTAAGACTCAAGATGCACATAGAATAATTTTTTTGGAAATAAAGTGTAGAAATAAAATTATTAAAAGATGGGGATAAGAACACGAAGTTCTTTTAGAATTTAAAAACAAAAAATTAAAGGGTTAAAAACCACTAATAGGGAATGAGTAGAAAAGGAGGAAGAAATAAAAAAAAGAAGTAGAAGAATTTTTCAAAATTCACCTATGTGGGAGAACAACTCAAAAGGGAAATTCTTTAATGCAAGCTATAGAGAAGAAAGTCACGGAAGATGACAACAAATTGCTAGAAGAATTCCCAAAAGAGGAAGAGGTAAAAGAGATAGTTTTTAGTGCTAACAAAAAAAGTACATCATGTCGAAATGGCTGGAATAATGGATTCTTTCAACATAGCTGGAACATCATAAAGAAGGACCTGGTGGAAGCCATTGCATGGATTTTTGCGGGAACAGATATAACAAAGGCATGGGCAAGTTCCTTCATTATTTTGATTCCTAAAAAAAAGAATCCTCAGAAATGCGAGGATTATAGGTCAATTAGCTTTTGTAACACTATATACAAGATCATAACTAAAATGCTTCAAAATAGACTCAGTAGGATTTTACATTCTATCATATCAGTTGAGCAAGCATGTTTCATCAGAAATAGATCAAATGGGCATGGGAAAAAAATCCCACCGACGATAAATGTCTTCATGTGGAAGTTTTTTTAAATGTCATTCCACTACAAGAAAAATCTCATATAGCTAGGGACAATTCCCTAGCTAAATGGGTATTTTCTATCACTAAACAGAATATAGCGACTGATTAATGATAGATTGGTTCCCTATCTAAAGTGATGATCGCTAAAATTTAGTGAGGGAAAATGTCTCTAGCTAAAAATTTAGCGACAGAAAAATCCCTTGCTAAAAAAGACAAATTCCCTAGCTGAATTAGTAAGCTAAATGAGATTTTCAGCCGCTAAACAAAAATAGTGACAGAATATTCCCAAGCTAAAGTGCTGGTCGCTAAATTTTAGCGAGGAAAATGGTCCCTAGCTAAATAAATTTAGCGACAGAAATATCTGTCACTAATATAAAGTATTTCCTTGCTAATTTAGCAAGTGATTTTCCCCTATCTATTTTAAATTCGAAACTATTTCAGAATTTAATTTATTTTAAATTTTTATAATTACATAATTTAATATTAAATATTAAATATAAAATTGAATAAAAAATGAAACTATAAATAAGTTATAATAAATTAAAAATAAAATCATTTAATAACTTATTCTAATTTAATATTTTATGTAATTGAAACAAAAAAATAATAAAATTTTATTACATCTTATTCATCAATGTATCTATCGACAGTGCATAATATATAATATATCCATTCATTAATGTTACTTTCTCTCCCTCTTCTCCTTCAATCACCATTTTTCTACTGTGACAGAGCTGTCCGAGTCACGAAACTTAATGTCTAGTAAAAAATCTCATCATTTATACAAGCTTTGTAGGAGGAACAATGTGCTATCATATTAGTAAGAAATTTAAACCACTAAGTCAAATTAAAATAAAAAAAAGTTATGTTATGATAAATATATAATTCTGTAGTATATATGTAAATATATACTAGCATTTCACTAGTACATATATTACTGTAGTATATGTACATAAAAACTACAGTATTATATGTACGTATATACTGACTTTATTCGTACATATATACTACATTTGTTGATGCTGCTATTGCTCCCGCTACCGCTGCCGCTCATTTCGCCACTGTCGCTGCCGTTGTCACTGCCAATACCACTACCACTATCGTTGCTGCCACTACTACCTCTATTGCCGCTGCTACCATCGATGTCACCGTCGATGCTGCCGCCACTATTTCCGCCGCTGCCCCCACTGTCGTCGCTGCTGCTGCCGCCGCTGCCGCTGCCGCCTTTGCTGCCATCGCTGCCGCTGCCGCCGTTGCTGCCGCCACTGCCACCATTGCTACCGCCATCGTCGCCGCCTCTGCCGCTGCTTCTGGTGCTGCCGCTACTTCTGGTTCCGTCGCTGTTACTACCGCTGCCCCCGCTGCTTTGGGTGCAACTGTTGCTATCGCCGCTACTATCGCTGCCGCCGCTCCTATCACTCTGCTGTGGCTGCTTCCGCCCCCACAACTGCCACTATTGCCACAGCCACCACTACCACTACTGTTACTTCCACTGCCACCGCTAATGTTGCCGCTAGCGCTACTACTACTTTTGATAATAGGTTTTTACATGCCTATAATAGGCTAAAACTCTACCCAAAAAATTCGGAGACACACAAATATATTCACAGATATATAAAAACAATTATTATCCACATTAACAAACACACATTTAATATTTTTATATTAAATTTAATAAAAACAGAAACTATAAATGAAAATTTTAAAGCAAAAAAAAATTATTAATAATTTGTTCTAATACAATATTTCAAATAACTAAAACAAAAAAAAATAACAAAATTATATTACATCTTATTAATCAATGTATCTACCGACTATGCATAGAGTATTATCTTTCCATCCATTGACATTGCTTTCTATCACTCTGCTCCTCTGATAACCAACTTTCTACTGTGAAATAGCTGTCCGAGTCACAGTGCTTCTTGTCTATTGAAAAATCCTTTCACTTATACAAGATTTATATAGGAAACAATGTGGTAACACATTTGTAAGAAATTTAATCCACTCAATCAAATCAAAATAAATTAAAAAAAACTATGTTTTGATAAATATATATTAATGCAGTAAATATGTACATATATACTTGCATTTCACTCGTACATATATTACTATAGTATATGTACATATAAAATGTAGTATTATGCGTACATAAATACTGATTACATATATACTCACTATCTATGTACATAAAATACTACAAAATTATATGTACATATATACTGACTATATACGTACGTATATACCGCATTTGTTGCCGTTGCTGCTGTTCCTACCGTCACTAGTGCTCCAGCCACTACTGTCGCTACCATTGTTGCTGCAGCTACGGCCACTACTGGCGCAGCTGCCACTACTATGGTGCCGCCCACTGCCGGTGTTGCTGCCACTACCGCCGCCATCGCTACCACCACCACCGCCACTACCTTAGCCACCGTTGCCACCTCCACTGCTACAGGTGCTACCATTGTTGTCGGTGCTACCAGTGCTTCTGCCACTGCCACCACTGCTGCATTGTTGGTGCTGCCAAAGCTGCCACTACTATCGGTGCTACGACCGCTGCCATTGTTGTTAGTGCCACTGCCACTACTGCTACCAAAATAAAATCCAACATTATTTATGTTTTTATATAAAATTATATGCAAAATAAAATGCACCTTACTTTATTATATATCACATTTTAGGAAAATTTTGTGATGTAGGCTCTTTAAGAACAACACTTGAATTTTTAAAATAAAGAATAAAATTATAGATAAGAATAAAACTTAATTTTTTGAGTGGACTCATATAAACAAGACAGCTAGAAAATTAGGAGATAAAATTATTAATATTCAACATTTTTTATATTGGTTATTTTTTGACCATCAATTTATCCTTAAGTATTAGGTCTCATCTCACTCGGCAATAAATCTCAAAAATAACATCATTAAAACACACATTATAATAATTAAAAATAAAAGTTAATACATTATATTTTATTCTTGGCCTAGAACAATAATTTTCATCATAGGTTGTATACAAAATCATGCAAAGCCAAAATTATTAAATATGAAACAAAACATAAACTTCACTTTATTAAATCTCATAAAAATTTCAAAATAAAATATATTTTTGCAAAAAAATACAAAAATAAATAATCATTATGAAAATATTTATTACATGAATATAATGATATTCATATCTTGACACAATAACAAATATTTTTGTCCAAGGACAATAAATATTAAGTATGAGACTCATCAGACATAATATTTCTAATATTTAGAGATAAGACTATCAAGATATTAACATCTCTTAAATCTCATGTTGAAGTGAAAGCTATGTGCATTAAGTAGAGCCTCCTCACAGTGCATATGACAACACAACAACAAGTATGTACATTCAATTTGAATTATACACATATGTGATGAAAAAGAATAGGATTGGCCAACCTATGTCTAGTCTATTCACAATTCCTAATTTCTAGATAATGCTCAACACGACATTATTGCATTGTAATTCAAATGTGGAATCTACCCAAATATATTTTCTTATGTATGATTTTTATGATTGACCTTTTCTTCAATAAAAGTAAGTTTCTATTTCTAAATTAGACAAAATAGAAATACTAATTTTTTCAATATTTCCAAGGAAACTCAAAAATAAAAAAAACAGGGACAAGCAACGAGCAAGAAATTACTAATCTGTGAAACAACAACATGTCGAACACCACTTTCCATGTCACCATCACCAAATCCATGATTATGCCCATGCCATTATCCAGCTCGTATCCATGATATGCACCCTGCTCATGTGGATATTTAGGTCTATGATGAGCAGCATGGGCATGAACCCCAATAATGTGCATCCCATTCCCACTTCCATCTTCTTCACCAAACAACTTTCCATTTGATCCACTCAAGTTCTTCACCTCTAAAACCTGCGTAGTATTTTATAATTGTGGATTTGACACATCAACACATCCCACCTGCACATTCACCTTGTGCCTACAATGTATTCTCTCATAATATTGAGTCCCAACAGAATCCACTAGAAGAGTCAATAAAGATGCATCCATAGCAAAAAAATTAGAAAAAGGAAACTTAGTCCATGGATACTTTGGCAAACATGGATTAAATAATGTCTATGTCCCACCAGAGAGCATGTGAACAAAGCCAGTAGAAAGAATCACACAGGCAAAAAAAGCTTTTGCTGTAATAAAAAGATTATCATTTGTTTGAAGAAATTGGCACTTTTTTCCAATTAGAGGAATGGAAAAACCAATAACACTAGCAAGAAGGATTGAAGTTAATGTAATAAATTTTAGAATTAAGGCTTGTGATTCATCTCTGAAGTCATCAAATTCATACAAACTACACTTTGTACCAGACATGGACTCCAAAATTACATGGAATAAAATATCTAATAATATTGGCATAAAAAAATCATCAGCATTGTAAACGAAGCTAATTGGGTAGCATGAACAAAAATTAACTAAAATGAGTCCCAATCAAAAAATATGTCAACCAATTTCTAAAGATTTCTAATTAAAAAATAAGCAAATTTCAATCATCTGTGTTGAAAATTGGCATGCTTCAATTATTTTTATATGAATAGTCCCAACTCCATTGATTGACTAACCAGACCACAACACTTCCCCAAATTTTTTTGATGAACTATTATCCATCTCTTCTCTTTGTTGCACTTGTTTTTTCTAAAAAATATTGCAATGTCTCAAAGTCAAATCAAAAAAAAGTTGACCCAACTCATCAATATGATCATAGAGACACCGATATAATAATAAATTGATTTTGTATAAAAATTGATGGTTTTGAGGATATTTCACATGCATCAACATCTGCAGCCATAAAAACAATATGGTGTGTCAAGCTTAGCATTACTTAAAAATCCGAGACAAACATCAGCACCCTTATCACATTTTGTTTATATATACACATATACTTGTTCTTGCTACAAATTTTGAACAATGGCATGGAGAATATTAAACCAAAAATAGTAAAAAAATCAAAAATTATGTTGTGGAATAACAAATTACTGTACGATTAGAAGAAAGAGCAATCTCGTATTTATAAACACCGAGTCAATCTAGGATTCAATTACATGTCAAAAAAGAATATAAAAACAATAAAAATTCTACAATTGCTATGCATAAGAACAGAATAACTTTCCCGAAGTATGTCTAACTTTTTTTAATCAAAAGTTACCTCAAATAGCAAGAAATTAACCTCTATTGAGAATACCTCAAAAAATATTGCAAGCTCCCATAACATCTTACAAGTAGTGCAAAAAATAAAAGTCAATGATACTTATGTTTTAAAAGATTAATATGAGAGAATCAATAATTGAGAATCAATCAAAATATAAGCCCCCTTCATCTCCTCTCATTACTAGGAAAAATATTTGTCAAATAGTCAAGCTTATCTTGATTAAAAAATTATATGCAGACTCAAATAGTCTGCAAGTAATGAGACAATTTGAGATTTTTACTTATTTAATTAATCATAGTAGATAAAATATATATGAACTATTGCACCACACTACACACCACATAGCACACATTGTTACACATTCACACTCAATACACACTGTTACACTAAACCATCACACATATTTCAACACATCATCACACGCTATTATGCACTACATCATTGTGCACACTGTACATTACACCAATGCACACAAACACCGTGTCGACAACAACACTATGCATACACCATGATCATGTTTTCGCACATACACTCTATCACATATATTATGCACACATTGTTGCATGCTAATTCTTTCTATGGTGTGCAAGCCCCAACTTTAATATCATAAAAAAAATCCATAAAATATAAAAAATAATTTCACACTAATGTTCTAATCATAAACATAAAATAAAAAATAAATAAATAAACTATAGAGATAATTTTTTGATGAGAATATATAAAAAGATATATCAATATTATTCAAATAATAAATAAATAAAATTGATGAGTCATATAATAAAATTTTATAAGATAATAAAAAGAAATTGAGTTCTAACAACTATCATTAAATTAATTTTGTTTTGTGCCTGATAAATCTATTACTAAATCTATATTTTTGATTAGATAAACTATAGAAAAATATGGATAATGGAAAAAATATGTATATGTTGACTTTATCATTTTAGATAAGTTACATGATGAGATCCTTCGTGAATTTATTTGGTGATTATTTAGAAAGAAAGAAATCTTTATTTGTTATATTGATATTATTAAAAAATATACATGATAGTTTTATAACAAGTATTAGCTTTTTAGAAGGAATATCAAGTAAATTTTAAAATTTAATAAAATTATACCAAATAACAACTTTTAGATGATATTTTTTACTTTTAATTAAATGCAATAGATTATGTGAGACATTAATGAGCACAATTTTAAAATTAATAGATCATGTTAAATGTGATAAATGATTATCTAAACTTATATGTTCTTGTTATTATATTAGTCATATAGAGTTAACATATATACATATATAAGTATGAAATAGATTAACTTAGAAAAATAATAATTTTTCAGGAAAATGAAATCCCTCTAGTTCAGATGATCTAGCAGCTCCCAAGTCTACTCTAATGTCAAATAATTTTATAGCCAACTTTTTTAATTTTGATAATTTGATAGATCTCTGAAAAAAACAAATGATGTTATGCTCAACAATCAACACCTTATTTCATAAGTAATTTTGTTCTTACATATTGCCTTTTCTTGTACCACATTTAGTATTTCTTTTAAGATATTATGCTACTCATATTTTTTTGAGGTAATATCTCATTCTTTATGGTATCACGTCATGTACTCATGTTGCAAGAAAAAAATACCCTTCACTTAAATATAATTGAAGAATTAGTACTTGGATCTTTAAAAAAAGTTATTAATGAAGACAAATGATGTTCATCGTAAAGCCTAATTCGAATGAAAATTTGAATTACTTGAAGATGAGATTTATTAAGAAAATTTAATAAGATGTTTGATATTGATTATTAAGATATTTTATCTCTATGAAAAAGATGATATTGGTATAAATATTGATATCGCTAATAATTTCTTATAGATAGAAAATAAATAAATTAGACATGGAATATTTTTCTTCATAATAAACTTAAGAAGGATGCAAATACCCAAGTTTCATGCAACATAGTCAATATCAATTCACATGTTACAAAAAGTATTGTATGGTCTATAATAATCACTAAGAGTTTGGCTTGCTAATTTTTCATAAGTAATTATCTTTTGTTATTGTAAAGTTCAAATGAGAAGTTTATAATATTAATTGTTACGAAAGAAAATGAGTTAGAAATCTTCCAACTTAAGAAATACATTCAATTATGATTTTAAATAAAATATCTTTAGAAACTCAAATATTTTCTTGTATGGCCTACAATAATCACTCAGAGCATGATTTGCAAAGTTTTCACAGATAATTATCTTTTTTATTGAAAAATTTGAATGAAAAGTTTATCATATTAAATATTTACATGGAGAATATTCTTATTATGAAAAAAAATGAATTAGAAATTATTTAACTTAAGAAATTCATTCGGTTGTGATTTTAAATAAAAGATTTTTAAAAACTCAAATATTTTCTTATACAAAAATAGCATATTCTAAGAGAAAATTTATATTGTCACATTGGAAGTATGCAATTAATATTCTTATAAATATTGATCTTCTAAGTTGTGCTCTAATAGATATCCCTATTAAGTCATATACTAATTTTTATTTGATATAAGTCTTTTTATTGGACTCTTATATATAAATGAAGCATATAAAAAATTAATCATCTAACTATCATCTAATTAGATATAATTTATATAGTTAATATATTTGATTATTTCTTTAATTCTTCATAACAAATTTTATTTTGTGAACACTAATACTTATTGGTAACCAAATATTAAGATTTGAGTTAAACCTAAATATAAAAAATTATTTATTATAAATTTTTATATTTTTTTATATGTAATCTTGTCAACTAAAAGAATAAGAGAGACAATTATTTTGAGTTCAAATACATAAAATGAGTTCAAAACTATCATAATAGTTACTTGTGAAATACTTTAAAATAGACATCTTTTTGAGAAGATCAGATATTTACTCACTTCTGTCACTACTCTCTATCATGATAGTCATACAGAAAGACCTATAACCTTCAATCTAATATTTCATAAGCATATAAAATATATAATGAAAATTAATTTTTTTATCAGCAAAAATATTCGAAATAGAATCATTGTTATGGCTTATGTTTTTATAATAGATTAATCAATTAATATTTACATAAATAACTCAAAAAGAGCTCAACATACTTTTCTATTTTCCAATATTAGTATTCTAGATATTTATATAGCAATTTAAGTAATAGATTGTGGTTTGTCTTTTATTTTTATTTTATTATTATTCTTGTTTATGGGTGGAAGCACCAAATAAGTAGGGTGCACCAATGGCCCAATCTTTTTATTTCTATCAATGGGCTAAGTTTATTATTGGAAATGATAGTGATTTTTATTAATTAAGTTAATCTATTTTATTGGGATGTACATTTTGTTATGAACAATTCTAATGATGATATAAATATAAAATAGAAAGAATATCTTTATAAAAATATATTTCAGATATTCCGAAAATATTCTTTGAGAAAACTTTTCAAAAAATAACAAAAAAGATCCAAATGTTTCTAGACTACTGAACACTATTTTAGTCATGGTGAGGCACGTGTCTCGTTGAGACACACCTTGCTTGAGGTTACAAGAAGGCATGTCAAAGGTGTACCTTGTGAAGGTGCATTGTGTGGTGTCACACAAATAGCAAAAGCACTCCTTTCCTTGTAACACAGATGCTGTCAGAATTTACAAATAGTCAAATATTACTCTAAAATGCCAATGATGCAGACATGTACACATTAGATACAATCATCAAAAATAAGAACATGTCATACCTCTCCACAACCTTGGTGTAACTCAATGAGAATGATATGTCATCATCATTTTCATCCCCTCTATGTTTTCATTCCTAGAATACCAAGCATGATATCTTCTAGGTAATAGCTGATGTTCAAGAAGTTCATTCCAAAGTTGTTCACAAGTTCTCTGACATTGCCCAGAAGAAAGAAAGTGCATAATTAAAAAGTACACTTCTCTAAGATCGATGTCCATGTCTGTGTCAGATTTCTTTATATAGAGTCTATCTGGATCATTGGGTTTAACATTCGTGTTCAGCTTAAATGAAAGAGTCAAAGGATTCCTTCTAACGGCAGGTGCATTGTCCACCAGATTAATCTGTCGGTACCCCATGATGCCTGTAATCTTACCAGCATATAGAATATGTCAATGTCATTACACATTTAGAATTACGTACATGTGATTATAAACACATGCACGATTAATGGAATGAAGTTAGATTCAAACAAGCATACAGTTTCGAATGATATATATCTATCCAGTAGATGCTTAATCAGTTACCTAGCCTTCCTCTCGAATAGTAAGACAATCTCTCAGACATATGAAAGTGATGAGTCGACAGATAAAAACCCGATTATGATAATGATATTACCTTTATTTGAATTGACATATTCCAACAACCGTTACGTACTGGAGACTCACCAACCTCCATGTAGTGAAATTCCCCATTGAAAGAGTATCATGAAAACTAAACAAAGAAAAATATGTTTGTGAAATACCCAATTAGCGGTTATTTTAGTTTTCTTGAATTGGAATGGTTTTACTTATTGGAAGGATTCCAAATAGACTAGTTTTTCTTCTTCGATTTCTCCAAAACGATTGCTGACTTTTTTCTTCTTTTTTTTCTAAGCCCTTCAAGTTAATATTCTAAAAGAAGAAGAAAAATCAAACAATTTGTTTTAAAGTAGAACCATGCTATGGATAGTCAATACCAGGAGCCAAAAATATCATATATATCATGACTTCTACGGAATAAAATTTTATATGTAACACTTTTATATGTAAATATTTTTTTTAATCAAACACTCTTATATTTCAAAGCGAGAGCCTCTAAATACTCATCAACATAGGCCATGCAATGCCAATAAATTGTTCTTATCCGAACCAAAGTAGACACACAACCAACTTCTATCTTGAAAAGTAGATGAAACCTCGGAGGGAGAAATATTAAACAAGAAAAGACCCCATCTTTTCATTTTCCCCTCCTGCAATCTCTGTTCATTTCCACAAGAGAGATACAAGTGGCCTCCACCATGATCATCATGATCATGATGGTGGTGTTGAAGATCAAGAACATTATGATTATGATTATGATTATGATGATCAAGATAATGATGAAACCTACTTGTAGAATGAGGATCATCAAGAAAACACTATGGCATTGCATCTTCCCATATAATATCAATGATAACTCCCCCTTTCTTCACAAAATCAAGTAGCTGATTTCCAATCATGCCAACAATGAATGGACCCAGATGAGTTTCAACAACATGGATCATAGTATCTGCATGAACACATTAACAGAATGAATCTTCCTGATAGCTACGGCATGCTTGCCTCAATGGAGAAGAAATGTTTCTTGCCTGATAATGGAGGAAGATCCACAACCTTCCCACTTAGCAGCAAACAGCTGCAAGTAGTAAAATGGAGCTGTTTTCTCTTGGGTTTTTAATTTTGCAGAGAGATGTGCTTGCTGAGAAAGATGTCCTCTATACCAACCATAATGGGTTGGATATGATCCAAAGATGACTTTTCCATTTTCCAAGTTTGCTTCTACAGTGCCACCAACTACACCTAGTTTGGTTCCCTGGGCTCCAAATCAAGAGTTACTGTGGCTCTTAAATAGTTCATCTTCATTAACATCGAGTCTGTGAGAGATGGCCCTACAAAGTTCCCTTAGAAGGAAGAGAATGTGACAAGATGGATTGATCCGTAGGGGTAGGAGGATGAAAACTTGACAACTTGTTGCGTATAGAGCAAGGAGAGAATCAACATCACCTTTCCATTGGTGGTCCGATGGTTCGGATTCAAATCTCAGTCTGTAGTGTATTCCTATGGTTGGTCCCGGCATGGTTTCCAGATCAGGAATGTCGAAGAAGTGATGAGTTAAAATGTTTAAGACTTCTTTAGAATTTCGAATCCATTATGCATAATCATTCTTGTAGATAATTGATTCGTTTGGGTCCCTAGAAGGCATCAGAGTCAGCTAGGATGTTGAGATTCTTCTTGTCATCTGACATCGAGGTTCTATACAGTCAATGTCTACTATGACATACACAAGGACCAACATTGCTGCACCACTAATGGTCAAATTCTCTCGAGGTGAATGTATGATGAGAGGTTTAGAGATTTACTTGTGTTGGGACAATCTTGAGGGCCCTGAAGGTTCAAAAAAGACATAGAATTTATACATGGAAACATTTCATGTCAGTTGCTCGTAAAGATTCAAGATTGAGGATAAGTTTCTTCTTGGAAACATCGTAGCATCCGCAGGTATACCCTCGCACTATCTCAAACCTCCAATCTATGAAAATGACAAGCTAAATGCAAGAAGGCTGAGGCAACGAAAAAAAAGTCTAGAATTTTGGTGGTGTGACATCATCGTTCGGTAGGTGCTAAGAACTTTTCCACCATGAGACCAAGATAGGAATACTGTAGAGGGGCCATGATTCTCTACTAGAAGCTCATATACTTTGTGTGCAGCTCAATAGGATGACCAAGAGGTATAGTATTGTTCTCTGCAATTTTGTCAAATATCAAAAAGTAAGAAACTAGTGCATAGTCTATTTTGACTTTTAGAAAGCAAATATTCATCAATAGCCTGAAGCAAGTACTCTCTCAACCAAAGATGATTTGGATAGCTAACAAATGGTCAATTAGAGAAACAATAATAGGGACTAATCTCCAACACTTCAAGGTCATGTCCACTAGCATCTTTTGAAAGGTGCCAAACATGACAGACTGCATGAGATTTAAAGTGTCAAAGCGACATGAATCAGAATGAGAAGAACATCCAACCAGGAATTTGTGGATGGCACGAAATACTACAGATGTTTCTGTGCTATGTGGTGGCAATCATTTGAATGATGAAATTGAAAGCAGACTTTCTACTAATAGTTTTTCCATGGTTCTATCATCATCAACCTTCTGGCATACACTATTTCCTAGTTTTAACCTCTCATGATATATCCAACATAAAGCAATGAGATCCAATTTCAAAGCATTCAATGCGAGTGGATCAAATATTTTGGATAAAATCTCAAAACCCATATGAACTAAATGACATGTGTTTGCGAATCTCTTTATTCAACACCAATTTTTCCAACTAAACCCAACACCCAATGCATAGCAAGTAGTCGAAAACCAAATGTGATTGTTTTTCCATTGAGATTGTCATTAATCTTTTTGATATATGTTAGCTCTTGTCCGATCAAATGACACCTTGAATCGGGAATACAGTAGTAGAACAACATGAATTGTATCGATTGATTGAATAAATCATCTAATAGAAATCACCTTTGATGTAGAAGGGTAAATCCAATGCATGAGAAACTGGCATTATCATCACCAGAAATTCAGCATTGCACAAGACACCCTAAAAGGCATGATGATTCTAGTAGAAAGGACATTGCTCTTTTTGATTCTTGTATTCAAGCTCATAACAACTTTCTCTTTGCATCATCCTTTGATGAAACCCAGTGAGGAACATTAAAAGGAACAAGGGAACACGTGCAGAAAAAACTAACATTCATTTTAAACCCACGATGTGATTATAATCATCGCAAACAACAAGACATAACATTAAGCATGATTTTCTTCGCACAAAACTCCAGACTGACCAGCAACTTCAGACAGTAGACAGGCAACACTTCTCAAGTTCCGTAAACCTCACACATAATTACTCGTGTTTCCGTCGGGAACATGGTTGGGATGGTTAATAACTTTAGCATCATACCCACCAATCTTTGTGCGAAATGCTCATGAAATTTCCCAGACCATCACAATATGAAATTCGATGTCACCCCGAAACCAATAACTATTCTTTTAGCATAAGTGAATGCACTTCCAAATGCCCGTGCAGATGATAAACATAGCATCTAGAAGGGCAACTAGATCAGGATTCTGAAGTAATGAAGTCTCTAAAAACTCTTCTAGAAATACAGAAGATAAGAGGCTATGATAAATTCTTGCATCAGGATAGAAGAGTACATGATGTAGAAGTGATGCGAGTGCTGGTGAGCTATCCACGTGCTCAACAATTCACCTCCATTGTTGAAGTCGTCAATCAGAGAATCCTAGTCATGGACAGAGAGCGGCAATTTTGGCGATGAAGGGGTCTCTGACGAAGTCCATTTCATTGATGAGCAGGTTGCAGCTATCTCGATTACAACATCCTGCATTGGTTCTGGTAGGCCTCGGCATGTTTGTTCAGCGGAATAGAAACGTAACTTCAGCAATCCGCAGACCACCATATGTAAACATTTCCTATATAGATTAATCACATAATGTGTCTTTCTATAACATGTGCTTTAGAAGCCATTTTTGATATTGTCAATTTGTTTGAAATTGCAAAAAATGCCATACATATAATTTCAATATTTTCTGTGTTTTAAGAAATGATCAAGATCTATATAAATCTTTCTTTTAGCAACATGGGTTCCATTTACACTCTTCAAGTTTTGATGATTTTTTATTGTGCATTAATTTAGGTAAACAATATTGATATTGATTGGCAACTAATAACACCTACACTAGTTAGTAGTAGATAAGGAAATGGTGTGTTAAGGATTTCATTTCATGTTGTAGATTCACGAGTTTGATTTTTATTCTTAGATCGAAATCATATTTTATCTATACTTACCTAAGAATAAATTTAAAAGTTAATTCTTAACTTTATTATAATTTAGCCAAGAAAAACTCAAATACTTCATTGATCACACACACACACACACACATATATATAACAGACCTTAAGTAGCTAGTACACTTGAAGGTGATTTGGGGTAGAAATATTTAAATCATTAAAAAAATAAATTTTGAGTGCACAATTAGTTTATATGATAGAGATGAACTTCGAATTAATGTAATGTATTTGCCAAACCTTTTGAGTTTGAATCTCATCTTTGAATTAGTAACAATATATTTTCTCAAGCTTACATAAAGATAAGGTTAAGAGAAACATTCATCTCTATGTAAATTTAATAAAAATATATGTTGATATAATACCTTGATATTTGGAGGAACCAACATAAGATAATTTAAAGAAAGAAAAAAATGAGCCAAGACATTAATAAAGCAGCTTAAGAACTGATGAAAAATTTTGTTATCAAAGCCCAAATTGAAGATGTGGAATTTGGATTTTTTTTATAAGTAACAAAACACAATATCAAAAAAAATATGCACAACATAAAGAAGCTTCAGTTTATTACATTCAATGAGAAATAAAATATAAATTTATGTTTTGATTTTTCTAATAATAAACTCTACATCTTGGGATTCGTATTCCTGCAATCTTCGGTTCATTTCTCTTCATATATGATATATAAGTGTTGCCAGTATGACTTTTTGGATTAGGTTATTTGGTGTGTTGGTTGAATAGTTTTTATGAATAATTTTGAAGGCTGTTGAAATGGAATGCATGTCCTTTGTAATTCATGTCCAGTTCTTTAAGCTGTCCTAATTTGCATTTATAAATGGGCATTGAAAAAAAAGATGCTAAAATAATTCTATTTTAGAATAGAATTCACAATTCGGATTTGTTGGAGTTGAAAATAACTAATCATTTTTCTTAGCTATTCGCATTTTGCAATCCATAGGTAGATGACATATTTTGGGATACATTTTGGTGTCTAGATTAATCTCGTCCAAGTTGATTATTCTTTCCTTTTATCCTCAATGAGAAGTTTATAGGCATCATAAATAATTCTTCTATTCTTTATCCATTTGCTTAGATTTTTTTAAGATTGTTTAATGCTTCCATATTTTTCTATTAAGGTATCATTTGGGATTAGGGATTTTCAGAAAGGAGAATCATCTTTGAATATATAGTAGTTCTAGATATTTTGAGAATTAAGATAAAAATAATGTATCTATTTTATCCAAATAGAATTCTATTTCGTATTTATTCTCCATAGAATTTAGTAGGAGTAAACATATATAGATTTATTTTTAAATATTAATTTATTTTCTTTTTATTTTATTGAAAAATTTTAAATTTTAATTATATTTCAAGATTTTTAAATTTTGTATCAATTATTTTTTAAAGTTTCCTATAATCTTAAATTTTTTTTTACTTATAATAATATTAATATTTACTAGTTTATTCGTTAATTCAAATATTTTTAAAAATATTCTTATTTTATCATACAATGAATTATTTTACATTTATATTAGTAGAAATTTTAATGTATGTTAATTTAGTTTTTATAATATCTAAAAATTATTAATTTTTATGTTAGTAGAAATTTTACATTTATACTTATTGAATTAATTTTTTAATGTTACTTTAATATAAATTTTTAAGTTTCTTTATTAAAAATTTTTGAAAATTTTTTGTATAAATTTTTTAAAAATTAATACATCATAAAAATAGTTATTTTAGTCATTATTAATATAATTTTTCTTGTATTTTTATAATTTTAAATTATTTATTTATAATATCATTTTTTATAATTTTACGAGGAAAATGTATCTTTCAATGATCTCTCATCTATAGACCATTAACATACATTTAGTAAAAAAACATTAATAAAATATTAAAACAAATAATAAATTAAAAAAATTAAATAATTAAATATTGGCTAGGGAAATTCCATCTCTATATCCATCCCTATGTTGGGGATTTAATTAGCAAGGGAAGTTCTATCAGTAAATCCATCGCTATATTCCGGATTTAATTATCTAGGGAATTTCCATCACTAAAATCCGTCACTATATTAGGATGTAATTGGCTAGGAAAGTTATGTCGCTAAAATCTATCACTATATTCAGTATGTAATTAGCTAGGGAAATTCTGTCGCTAA
>JAREIK010013951.1:0-24201 GCA_029783825.1 Sapria himalayana
TAAAAAAATATTTTTTTTGTTATTTTATTGTTTAAATAAAACCTATAAACCACTAAATGCCTAAACACTTAAATCACTAAACTACAAAATCCCAATACCCCTATATAGATAATTTTTTAAACCTGTATACCCTAAATAATAATTAATAAATCTCATTTTTATTTGTTTTCATTATAATTTAAAAAATTAATTTTGATTCTTTAGTTTTATATATATATATATATATATATTAATTATAAAATAAATTATGAGTTAAAAATATAATTTATAAAAATTATTTTTCATCAAATAATAGATATGCTTATAAAAAGAATACAAATGTAAAAACAAATAATTATTATCAAGTAATATATTTTGCTTTGCTTTTGAATCATTTTAGGTTTTGATATTATATTTTAAGTAATATCAATGATATTCATAATAGATTTTTAATTTATTTTTTGATAATTATTAGAATATCTATCAATAAAATTATTTATATTGAATTTATATGATATATAATTATTATGATTATTATAAATAAATATTTATTCACTTTTTAAAAAAAATTTAAAAATTATTATATTTTCAAAGGTTATAACCTTTGAAAATATCAAAAAATAATAAAAATAATTTTTTTTAATTTATTTTTTAAATAAAAACTATAAACAACTAAATACATGCACTATTAAATCAATAAACTCCTAAACCCCGTAATGCTAAAATACATAAACTATTTAACTTGTATATACTACTTAATAATTAATAAATCTTATTATATTTCTATTTATTATAATTTTAAATATTAATTTTAATTATTTATCAGTTTATTTTTTTAGAAATATTTATTACAAAATAAAGTATGAGTGCGACAAATATAATTTAATTAATTTATTTTTTTTAACAAAAAATATACGCTTATGAAAGAAGTAAAAATTTAAAAATTAATAATTATTATGCAATAATTATTTATCATTTTATTTTTATAGAAATATTAATTACAAAATAAATTGTTAGTAAGACAGATCTAATTTAAATTAAACCGGCATCCCTAAATAATAATAATAAATCTTATCTATTTTTCATTATAATTTTAAATATTCATTTTAATTATTTATTTGTTTATTTATATATAAATATTAATTACAAAATAAATTGAGTTAAACAAATATAATTTATATATATTATTTTTCATCAAAAAATTATAAATAAAATTTTTAGAAAAAAAAAATTTCTTAACAAATTATTATTATATAGTATTATATTTTGCTTTGATTCTGAATCATTTTAGGTTTTATATTATATTTTTAATTGATATCTATCTTTTTTTAATTGAAATCTATCTTATTAATAATAAATTATTAATTTATTTTTTGATCATTATTAATATATTTATCAATAAAATTGTTTATATTGAATTTATATGATATATAAATATAATGATTATTATAACTAAAGATTGTATTCACTTTTGAAAAAAAGTTAAAAATTATTATATTTTGAAATTTTATAATAATTTAAAATATTAAAAAACAATAAATATTTATTTATTGTTATTTTATTTTTTAAATAAAACCTATAAACCACTAAAAGCCTAAAAACATAAATTTATAAACTCCTAAACGACAAAACCTTTAAATACTTATTCGATTAAACAGGTATAAATTAATAATAAATCATAAATCTCATTTTAATTTTTATTCAGTATAATTTTAATTTTTTATTTTAATTATTTATCAGTTTATTTTTATAGAAATATTAATTACAAAATAAATTATTATTGAGATAGATCTAATTTAAATTAAATTGGTACCCCTAAATAATAAATAATAAATCTCATTTTTTTTCATTATAATTTTAAATATTCATTTTAATTATTTATTTGTTTATTTATATATAATTATTAATTACAAAATAAATTGAGTTAGACAAATATAATTTATATAAATTGTTTTTCATCAAAAAATTATAGATAAACTTTTTAAAAGAAAAAAAAATTTCAAAGCAAAAATTATTATATAGTAATATATTTTGCTTTGCTTCTTAATCATTTTAGGTTTTGTATTTATATTTAAATTGATATCTATCTTATTAATAATAAATTATTAATTTATTTTTGATCATTATTAGAATATTTATCAATAAAATTGATTATATTGAATTTATATGATATATAAAAATAATGATTATTATAACTAAAGATTATATTCACTTTTTAAAAAAATTTAAAAATTATTATATTTTGAAAGGTTATAACATTTAAAAATATCAAAAAATAAAAAAATATATTTTTTGTTATTTTATTTTTTAAATAAAACTTATAAACCACTAAAAGCCTAAAACATAAATTGCTAAACTCCTAAACGACAAAACCTCTAAATACATAAACTATTAAACTAGTATACATTAATAATAAATTATAAATCTCATATTAATTTTTATTCAGTATAATTTTAAATTTTTATTTTAATTATTTATCAGTATATTTTTATAGAAATATTAATTACAAATTAAATTATTAGTGAGACAAATCTAATTTAAATTAAACTGGTATCCATAAATAATAAATAATAAATCTTATTTTTTTTCATTATAAATATTTATTATAATTATTTATTATTTTTATAGAAATATTAATATTTATAATTATAAATATTCATTATAATTATTTATTTGTATATTTATATATAAATATTAATTACAAAATAAATTGAGTTAGATAAATATAATTTATATATATTATTTTTAATCAAAATATTATAGTTAATCTTTTTAAAAGAAAAAAAAATATTTAAACAAAAAATTATTATAATGTAATATATTTTGCTTTGTTCTAGATCATTTTAGGTTTTATAATTATATTTTAATTGATATCTATCTCTTTTTTAATAGATATCTATCTTATTAATAATTGTTTATTAATTTATTTTTTGATCATTATTAGAATATTTAGCAATAAAATTGTTTATTTTGAATTTATATGATATAAATATATAATATTTATTATAACTAAATATTGAATTCACTTTTGAGAAAAATTTAAAAATTATTATATTTCAAAGGTTTAAACCTTTGGAAATATGAAAAAATAATAAAAATAAATTTTTTGTTATTTATTTTTTAAATAAAACCTATAAACAACTAATTGCATTCACATTAATATCAGTAAACTCCTAAACTCTTTAATACCTAAATAGATAAACCATTAAACTACTTATACTACTTAATAATTAATAAATTTAATTTTTATTTAAATTGATTATTATTTTAAATATTCATTTTAATTATTTATTTGTTTATTTTTATAGAAATTTTTATTACAAAATAAATTATGAGTGCGACACATATAATTTAAATAATTTATTTTTAATCAAAAAAAATATATATGCTTTTAAAAGAAGTATAAAAGATGTATTATTAAAAATTAAAAATTATTATTAATTAATATATTTTACTTTAATTTTGAATCAATTTCGGTTTTGTAAATATTTTTTAATTAATATCTATCTTATTATAAATAGTTTATTAATTTAATTTTTCATCATTATTATAATATCTATCAATAATATTGTTGAAATTTATTTTATATGATATAGAATTATTAAAATTATTATAACTAAATATTGTATTCAAATTTCAAAAAATTTTAAATATTTTTAAATTTTCAAAGGTTATAACATTTGAAAATGACAAAAAATTACAATTTTTTTTCTTATTTTATTGTTTAAATAAAACCTATAAATCACTAAATGCCTAAAAACATAAATTGCTAAACTTTTAAATGACAAAAGCTCAAAATACTTAAACCATTAAACTGTTATACATTAATAATAAATCATAAATCTCATTTTAATTTTTATTCAGTATAATTTTAAATTTATATTTTAATTATTTATCAGTTTATTTTTATAGAAATATTAATTACAAAGTAAATTATTAGTGATACAGATCTAATTTAAATTAGACTGGTATACACAAAATAATAAAGAATAAATCTCAATATTATTTTTTTCATTATAATTTTAAATATTCATTTTAATTATTTATTTGTTATATATTATATATATATATATAATAATTTAAAAATAAATTATGAGTTAGACAAATATAATTTATATAAATTAATTTTCATTAAAAAAATATGGATAAACTTTTTAAATGAAGAAAAATTTCAAAACAATAAATTATTATATAGTAATATATTTTGATTTATACTGAATCATTTTAGGTTTTTTTATTATATTTTAATTGATAGCTATCATATTAATATAGATTATTAATTAATTATTTGGTCATTTTTAGAATATTTATCAATAATAATGTTTATATTGAATTTATATGATATATAAATATAATGATTATTATAACTAAATATTGAATTCACATTTGAAAAAAATTTAAAAATTATTATATTTTCAAAGGTTATAACCTTTGAAAATATCAAAAAATAAAAAAAATAAATATTTTGTTATTTTAATTTTAAATAAAACCTATAAACCACTAAATGCATGCATAGTAAAATCAATAAACTCTTAAGGCCTGTAATGCCTAAATACATAAACCATTAAGCTGCTATATACTACATAATAATTAATAAATCTAATTTTTATTTTAATTTATTATTGTTTTAAAAATTCATTTTATTTATTTATAAGTTTGTTTTAAAGAAATATTTATTACAAAATAAATTATGAGTGCAACAAATATAAATTAAATAATAAATTTTTAATCAAAAAAAATATATACACATATAAAAGAAGTAAAATTTAAAAATTAAAAATTATTATCCAGTAATATTTTTTACTTTAATTTTGAATCAATTTGTGTTTTGTAAATATTTTTTAATTAATATCTATCTTATTATTAATAGTTTATTAATTTAATTTTTGATCATTATTATAATATCTATCAATAAAATTGTTTATATTGAATGTATATGATATATAATTATTAAAATTATTATACCTAAATATTGTATTCACATTTCAAAAAATTTAAATATTATTATATTTTCAAATGTTATAACCTATGAAAATGATAAAAAATTACAAATTTTTTTTATTTTATTGTTTAAATAAAACCTATAAACCACTAAATGCCTAAAAACAAAAATCGCTAAACTCCTAAACGACAAAACTTCTAAATACTTAAACTATTAAATTGGTATACATTAAAAATAAATCATAAATCTCATTTTAATTTTTATTAAGTGTAATTTTAAATTTTTGTTTTAATTATTTATCAGTTTATTTTTATAGAAATATTAATTACAAAATAAATTATTAGTGAGACTGATCTATTTTAAATAATTTATTTTTTATCGAAAAAAATATATATGCTTATAAAAAGAGGCAAAATTTTGAAAACAAAAATTTATTAAAATGAAATTTCTGATTTATTATTAATTTATACCAGTTTAATTTTTTATGTATTTAGAGGTTTTATCATCTAGGAGTTTAGCGATTTATGATTTTAGGTATTTAGTGGTTTATAGGTTTTATTTAAATAATAAAATAACAAAAAAAAATTTGTAATCTTTTCTCATTTTCATAGGTCATATCCTTCGAAGATATAATAATATTTAACATTTTATGAAATGTGAATATAATTTTAGTTAATATAATATTAATAATTATATATAATATAAATTCAATATAAACAATTTTATTGATAGATATTATAATAATGATCAAAAATTAAATTAATAAATTATTAATAATAATATAGATATTAATTAAAAAATATTTACAAAACCCAAATTGATTCAGAATTAAAGTAAAATATATTACTTAATAATAATTTTAATTTTTAAATTTTTACCTATTTTATAAGCGTAAATACTTTTATTGATTAAAAATAAATTATTTAAATTATATTTATCGCACTCATACTTTATTTTGTTATAATTATTTCTATAAAAATAAACTAATAAATAATTAAAATGAATATTTAAAATTATAATTAATAGAAATAAAAATTAGATTTATTAATTATTAAGTAGTATATAGAGGTTTAATGGTTTATGTATTTAGGCATTATGAGGGTTAAAAATTTATTGATTTGACTGTGTATGCATTTAGTGGTTATAGGTTTTATTTAATATTAAATAAAAAAATTTTTTTTTTTTTGATATTTTCAATGGTTATAACCCTTGAAAATATAATAATTTTTAAATTATTTTTAAAAGTGAATTCAATATTTAGTTATAATAATCAATATATTTATATTTCATATAAATTCAATATAATTAATTTTATTGATAAATATTCTAATAATGATCAAAAAATAAATTTAAATCTATTATTAAAAAGATAGATATCAATTAAAATATAATTACCAAACCCAAAATAATTCAAAATCAAAGTAAATTATATTACTAAATAAAATTTTAAAATTTTCAAATTTTGTTTATTTTTATAAGCTTATATTTTTTTCATAAAAAATAATTTATTTAAATTATATGTGTCTCACTCATTATTTATTTTTTAATTAATATTTCAATAAAAATTAACTAAAAAATAATTAAAATGAATATTTAAAATTATAAAAATAAATTAAAATGAATACAAATAAAAATGAGATTTATTATTTAGGTTATAAAGGTTTAATGGTTTAAGTATTTAGGGGGTTTTGGGGTTTAGGAGTCTAGAGATTTAAATGTTTAGGCATTTAGTGGTTTATAAGTTTTATTTAAATAATAAAATAATAAAAAAATTATTTTTGTGATTTTTTATCATTTTTGAAGGTTATAACCTTTGAAAATATAATAATTTTTAATTTTTTTAAATGTAAATATAATATTTAATTATAATAATCTTAATAATTATAAGACATTTAAATTCAATAAATGTATTTTTATTGTTAGATATTATAAAATTGATCAAATAATAAATTAATAAACTATTTTTAATAAGATTGATAGCAATTAAAATATAATTGCAAAACATATATATAATGATTCAAAATCAAAGTAAAATATATTACTAAATAATAATTTTTTGTTTTTAAATTTTTACTTCTTTTTATATGCTTATATTTTTTTTGATTAAAAATAAATTATTAAAATTATAGTTGATTCGCTATTTATTTATTTTGTAATTAATATATCTATAAAAAATAAACTTTTAAATAATTAAAATGAATATTTAAAATTATAATGAATACAAATTAAAATGAGATTTATGATTTATTATATGTGGTATACTAGTTTAATGGTTTCATTATTTAGTGGTTTTGTTGTTTAGGAGTTTATCAAATTATATTTTTAGGCAATTAGTGGTTTATAGGTCTTATTTATATAATAAAAATAAAAATTTTTTTTTTAGATTTTTTCTGATTTTCAATGGTTATAACCTTTAAAAATAAAATAATCTTTAAAATTTTTTGAAATGTGAATACTATGTATAATTATATTAATCTTACTAATTATATATCATATAAATTCAATATAAACAATTTTAATGATAGATATTATAATAATGATCAAAAATTAAATTAATAAACTATTATTAATAATTAAATATTAATTAAAAGATATTTACATAACACAAATTGATTCAAAATCAAATAAAAATATATTGCTAAATAATAATATTTAATTTTAAAATATGTCCTTTTTATAAGCTTATATTTTTTTTGATTAAAAATAAATTATTTAAATAATATTTGTCTTACTCGAAATTTATTTTGTAATTAATTTTTCTAAATAATTAAACTATAAATAATTAAAATGAATATTTAAAATTATAATAAATAGAAATAAAATGAGATTTATTATTTATTAAGTAGTATATAGATGTTAAAATGTTTATTTATTTAGGGGTTTCGGGGTTTACGAGCTTACTAATATAAGTAAGTAAGCATTTAATGGTCTATAGATTTATTTTAAAAAATAAAAAAACTAAAAATTTATTTTTATTATTTTTTCTCATTTTTTAAGATTATAACCTTTGAAAATATAATAATTTTTAAATTATTTTCAAAAGTGAATACTATATTTATTTATAATAATCATAATAATTATATATCAAATAAATTTATTATAAATAATTTTATTGATAGATATTCTAATAATTATCAAAAAATAAATTAAAAATCAATTATGAATAAGATTGATATTACTTAAAATATAATATCAAAACCTAAAATGATTCAAAATCAAAGCAAAATATATTACTAAATAATAATTATTTGATTTAAATTTTTATTCTTTTTATAAGCCTATCAATTCTTTGATTAAAAATAATTTTTATAAATTATATTTTTAACTCATAATTTATTTTATAATTAATACATATATAAAAATAAAAAACTAAACTATCAAAATGAATTTTTTAAATTAGAATGAAAACAAATAAAAATTAAATTTATTAATTATTATTTAGAGTATACCGATTTAAACGATTGTCTTTATAGAGGTATCAGGATTTTGTAGTTTAGTGATTTAATTGCTCAGGCATTTAATGATGTATAGGTTTTATTTAAACAATAGAATAACAAAGAAAAAATATATTTTTTATTTTTTTACATTTTCAAAGGTTATAACCTTTGAAAATTTAATAATTTAAAAATTTTATCCAAAAGTGAATACAATATTTAGTTATAAAAATCATTATATTTATATATCATATAAATTCAATATAAACATTTTTATTGATAAATATTCTAATAATGATAAAAAAATAACTTAATAATATATTTTAAATAAGATAGAGGTCAATTAAAATATAATTACAAAACCTAAAATGATTTAGAAGCAAAACAAAATATATTACTATATAATAATTTTTTGATTTGAAAATTTTTTTATTTTAAAAAGTTTATCTATAATTCTTTGATGAAAAATAATTTAAATAAATTATATTTGGGTAACTCATAAATTATTTTGTAATTAATATTTATATAAAAATAAACAAATAAATAATTAAAATGAATATTTATAATTATAATTAAAAATTATGAGATTTAATATTTATTATTTTGGGGATACCGCTCTAATTTAAATTAGATCTGTCTCTCTAATAATTTTTTTGTAATTAAATTTTTTCTATAAAAATAAACTGAAAATTAATTAATATAAAAATTTAAAATTATACTGAATAAAAATTAAAATGATATTTATGATTTATTATTAATATATATTAGTTTAATGGTATAAGTATTTATAGGTTTTGTCTCTTAGGAGTTTAGCGATTTAGGTTTTTATGTATTTAGTGGTTTATTCATTTTATTTAATCAATAAAATAACAACAAAAAATTGTAATTTTTTCTGATTTTCATAGGTTATAACCTTTGAAAATATAATAATATTTAAATTTTTTTGTAATGTGAATTTAATATTTAGTTATAATAATATTAATACTTATATTTGATATAAATTCAATATAAATAATTTTTTTGATAGATATTATAATAATGATCAAAAATTAAATTAATAAACTATTAATAATAAGATAGATATTAATTAAAAAATATTTACAAAACCCAATTTTATTCAAAATTAAAGTAAAATATATTACTGGATAATAATTTTTAATTTTAAATTTTTACTTCTATTATATGCGTATATATTTTTTGTGATCAAAAATAAATTATTTTGATTATATTTGTCGCACTCATAATTTATTTTGTGATAAATATTTCTATAAAAATAAACTAATAAATAATTAAAATGAATATTTAAAATTATAATAAATAGAAATAAAAATTAGATTTATTATTTTTTATGTATTATATATCAGTTTAATGGTTACTCTATTTAGTCATTACGGGGTCTAGGAGTTTACTTATTTAACTATGTATGCATTTAGTAGTTTATAGCTTTTATTTAAAAAATAAAAAAACAAAAAATTTATTTTTATTACTTTTTGATATTTCCATAGGTTATAACCTTTGAAAATATAATTATTTTTAATTTTTTTTAAATGTGAATACAATATTTAGTTATAATAATCATTATATTTATATATCATATAAATTCAATATAAACAATTTTATTTATAAATATTCTAATAATGATCAAAAAATAAATTAATAATCTATTATTAATAAGATAGATATCAATTAAAATATAATTACAAAACATAAAATGATTCATAAGTAGAGCAAAATATATTACTATATAATAATTTTTTGTTTTGAAATTTTTTTTTATTTTAAAAAGTTTATCTATATTTTTGTGATTAAAAATAATTTACATAAATTATATTTGTCTAACTCATAATTTATTTTTTAATTAATATTTAGATAAAAATTAAAAATTAATAATTATAATGAATATTAAAAATTATATTTAAAAAAATGAGATATTTTATTTATTATTTTGGGTATACTAGTTTAATTTAAGTTATATCTGTCTCACTAATAATTGATTTTGTAATTAATATTTCTATAAAAATAAACTGATAAATAATTAAAATAAAAATTTAAAATTATTAATGTATACCAGTTAATGGTATAAATATTTTGAGGTTTAGTCATTTAGAAGTTTAGCGATTTATGTTTTTAGGCATTTAGTAATTTATAGGTTTTAATCAAACAATAAAATAACAAAAAAAATTGTCATTTTTTGTCATTTTCAAATGTTATAACCTTTGAAAATTTAATGATATTTAAAATTTTTTGAAATTTGAATACAATATTTAGTTATAATTATTTTAATAATTCTATATCATATAAAATAAATATAAACATTTTTATTGATAGATATTATAATAATGATCAAAAATTAAATTAATAAACTATTTATAATAAGATAGATATTAATTAAAAAATATTTACAAAACCCAAATTGATTCAAAATTAAATAAAAATATATTAGTTGATACTAATTTTTAATTTTAATAATACTTTTTTTATACTTCTTTTAAAAGCGTATATATATATTTTGATTAAAAATAGATTATTTAAATTATATGTATCATACTCATAATTTATTTTGTAATAAAATTTTTTATAAAAATAAACTAATAAATAATAAAAAACAATATTTAAAATAATAATAAATTGAAATAAAAATTCAATTTATTAATTATTAAGTAGTATATATCGATATAATGGTTTATGTATTTAAGCATTTTAGGGTTTAGCAGTTTACTTATATAACTGTGTATGCATTTAGTGGTTTATAGATTTTATTTAAAAAATAAAATAACATAAAATTTATTTTTATTATTTTTTCTAATTTTTTAAGGTTATAACCTTTGAAAATATAATAATTTTTAATTTTTTTAAAAGTTAATTTAATATTTAGTTATAATAATCATTATATTTATATATCATATAAATTCAATACGAACTATTTTATTGATAAAAATTCTAATAATGATCAAAAAATAAATTAATAATCTATTATTAATAAGATAGATATCAATTATAATATAATTACAAAACCTAAAATGATTTAGAAGCAAAGCAAATTATATTACTATATATTTATTTTTTGTTTTGAAATTTTTTATTTCTTTTAAAAAGTTAATCTATATTATTTTGATGAAAAATAATTTACATAAATTATATTTGTGTAACTCATAATTTATTTTTTAAATAATATTTATATAAAAAATAAACAAATAAATATTTAAATTTGAATATTTAAAATTAAAATGAAAAAGAATAAGATTTATTCTTTATTATTTAGGATATACCGGTTTAATTTAAATTAGATCTCTCTCACTAATAATTTATTTTGTAATTAATATTTTTATAAAAATAAAATGATAAATAAATAAAATAATAATTAAAATTATATTGAATAATTAAAATAATTTATTTTGTTCCTCTCTCAAATCTCGAATGATTGCTAAATCTCTAACCAAAATAATAGGAGCTTTTACTTTATCTCTATTATGTCTCATCATATTTGATGTTGAATCACTAGCCTATCAAAGGTATTTTTGACTCATGTATGCTAACAGACTAAACCAAAGTTGTACCCCTATGTGTTGAAATAGCTAGTTGTTGAGGATGCTATTTATATTGATTATTCTAATTTCTTCTAAAATATCTCTCATGCACACACTCAAAGCAATTTTTTTAAAACATAGTTCACCTCTAAAAAAATAACCACCTTGTAGCCT
The DNA here is from genome assembly GCA_029783825.1 of Sapria himalayana. NCBI lineage: Eukaryota > Viridiplantae > Streptophyta > Magnoliopsida > Malpighiales > Rafflesiaceae > Sapria > Sapria himalayana. The sequence continues at coordinate 12,057 of JAREIK010013951.1, forward strand.
ATTAGAACAAACTAGCCCAAGGTTGGTTTGAGCAAGGCAAAATGTATGGGCTCTCTTTCTATCAAGTATCAAAAAATTTATTTTATTGCCATGTCTAAGCCTTTTTTATATCCTCATAGATATGAAAAGTATCATTTCTTTCTTTTTATATTAAATGAGTTATGTATTCAAGCTCACAATACCCAAAAAGGTGTAAATGAATCATATTCAAATGTATAAAAGGTTTTAATCATTGCTCAAAATATTAGTTTTTCATATTGACGCTTGAGGTCACAAATCAAAGGAAAGAGCCATAGTGATATTTCCAATCCAAAGAATTTTAGCTATAGAAAGTTATGAAGAGTAGTACTCGAGCTTTAACTATTTCTAGGGTCATGACTTTTGCTCTTGAGGAATGTCCAAAGTTACAATCATTCCTAGTGAAATGACTTTGCAATATAAAGATAAAATGCACAAGCTATGGTCATATCCAATTCTGTGACCCAGTATTATAGTGATTAAATATGTATTCATGATCATTCTTAGTGCCATAACAATATGTTCAACAGAGAGACACAAGTTATGGCATATTCTCATCGATATGATTTTGTGTTCTAGAGACATTATATACAATCATGACCATTGCTAATGCTACAATAATCTCAAGCAATAAAGAGATTGAATCCATAACTCACCCATTGAGTCATGACGTTGTGTTACATATACAAAAAGATATATCTGTGACATTCCTAAAAGTTGTGAATTTCAATTTAAATTTAACATTTAGTCATTTGATTATAAAAGTGCAAAACATGAGATTTAGGATTTAGGGTTTATGGATTAGGGTTATAGTTTATGGTTTAGGATTTAAAGTTTAGGTTTTATGGTTTTTTTTTGTTTTTTTTTGGAAAATGCACTCTATATTTATCATTTAGGCGCACAACTTACAAGAGACTAAAAAGCTGACTAATTTAGGTCAGCCCACCAAATCATATGCACCTTAATGATTCTATGCATAAAATACTTAAAAAACATAATGCCTAATAATTCCAAGCTTAGGAATACAACTAAATTCACCTGGCATTCCCGGACTTCAGAGTTGGCATTGAGTTATTATGCGCACTGCATCCTTTACATTCGGATTTTTCCAAGCCTTTTGGAAGAACCTGAATGATGCACCATATTAAAACTATGCAAATATAAGATTGTGCATGTGTGTGACAAGCAGCATCAAGCATTTGCCTATGTCATTGTTATGCAATGGAATACATATAAACTGAATACGTATAAATCCACAAGTCCATATCTACGGCACTTTGTTAATTCATTCTCACATCTGAAATCTACATTCATTTGCTCCAATGATTCTCAAAAGAGGATCTATTGGGTTAGAATGCTTCCTCCTCAAGCTCCAAGAAGTTGTTGTATGTTGCACCGACAAAATATCAAAAAATATGCAGGCATCAGTGTGAATGTGTGATGAGGTCCATCTCATAGTCTAATTATCTACGCATACAACCAAGCTAGAATACAAGTTAAATTACAAAATGCTATAAAGATGGGTCTTCTGCTCCCGGGAGTGGAGCATCGCCTAATGTGTATTTACAAAATGCAATAGTGGGACCCACTTAGATATACTCATGGATCCAGTTGCCCTCATTGCATGCTACATAGAGAACATACAAGATTGTGTGTGCGAGTATGTCATGATCTGTCTCTACAAGTGCATGGTGCATACAAAGTCCAAAATACAAATAAGACTACAAACATAAACTACCAGTGCATGCTACACCAAAATGGACAAGAATTTGTGCACGTGTGTACTGTGGTCTGTCACTATGTGTGTGTGGTGTAGTAGTATCAGGGTTTAGGAGTTTAGTAATTTAATTATTTAGGTATTTTGTGGTTTATAGGTTTTATTTAAATAATTAAATAACAAAAAAATTATATTTTTATGATTTTTTCTCATTTTCAAAGTTATAACCATTGAAAATATTATAATTTTTAATTTTTTTCAAATGTTAATACAATATTTAATTATAATAATCATAAAAATTAAATATAATGTAAATTCAATATAAATAATTTTATTGATCGATATTATAATATTGATCATAAAATAGATTAATAAACTATTATTAATAAGATAGATATTAATTAAAATATATTTGTAAAACCTAAAATGATTCAAAATCAAAGTAAAATATATTACTAAATAAATATTTTTTTTATTTTTAAATTTTTGATTCTTTTTATAAGCTTATAAATTTTTTTGATGAAGATAAATTATTTAAATTATATTTTCTCATTCATAATTTTATTTTACAATTAATATTTCTATAAAAATAAACTAATAAATAATTAAAATGAATATTAAAATTATAATGAATACAAATAAAAATGAGATTTATAATTAATTATTTAGGATATATCAGTTTAATGGTTTACGTATTTTGGGGTTTAGTGATTTAATTGTGTAGGCATTTAGTAGTTTATATGTTTTATTTAAATAATGAAATAACTAAAAAATTATTTTTCAAATTTTTTATCAATTTTGAAGGTTATAACCTTGATAAATATAATAATTTTTAAATTTTATTCAAATGTGAATACAATATTTAGTTATAATAAACTTAATAATTATATATCATGTAAAGTAAAAATAAACAATTTTATTGATAGATATTAATAAACTAAATATAAATATAAATATAATAATGATCAAAAAATAAATTAATAAACTATTATTTATTGATAGATAATTATATATTATTTATAAATACTTAAATCTTTAAAGATGGTTTAAATGTTTAAGTATTTAAGGGTTTTGGGGTTTAGGAGTTTAATGGTTTAAGCATTTAGTCATTTAGTAGTTTATAGGTTTTATATAAACAATAAAATAAAAAAAATTTATTTTTGTGATTTTATATCATTTTCAAAGATGATAACCTTTAAAAATATAATAATTATTAAATTATTTTCAAATGTAAATATAATATTTAATTATAATAATCTTAATAATTATATATCATGTAAATTCAATATAAATAATTTTATTGATAAATATTCTAATAATGATCAAAAAATAAATTAATAATCTTTTATTAATAAGATAGTTATCAATTAAAATATAATTACAAAACCTAAAATGATTCAGAAGCAAAGCAAAATATATTAATATATAATAATTTTTTGGTTTGAATTTTTTTTTACTTTAAAAAGTTTATCTATAATTTTTTGATGAAAAATAATTTATATAAATTATTTTTGTCTACCTCAATTTATTTTGTAATTAATATTTATATATAAATAAACAAATAAATAATTAAAATGAATATTTAAAATTATAATGAAAAAAATGAGATTTATTATTTATTATTTAGGGATACTATTTTAATTTAAATTAGAACTGTCTCACTAATAATTTATTTTGTAATTAATATTTCAATAAAAATAAACTGATAAATAATTAAAATAAAAATTTAAAATTATACTAAATAAAAATTAAAATGAGATTTATGATTTATTATTAATCTATACCAATTTAATGGAATAACTATTTAGAGGTTTTGTCTTTTAGGAGTTTTGCAATTTATGTTTTTAGGCTTTTAGTGGTTTATAGGTTTTATTTAAAAAATAAAATAACAAAAAAATATATATAATTTGTTATCATTTTCATAGGGTATAACCTTTGAAAATTTAATAATATTTACAATTTTTTGAAATGTGAATACATTATTTAGTTGTAATAATATTAATAATTATATATCATATAAATTCAATATAAATAATTTTTTTGATAGATAATATAATAATGATCAAAAATTAAATTAATAAACTATTAATAAAAAAATTGATATTAATTAAAAAATATTTACAAAACACAAATTGATTCAAAATTAAAGTAAAATATATTACTGGATAATAATTTTTAATTTTTAATTTTTTACTTCTTTTATAAGCGTATATTTTTTCTTATTAAAAATAAATTAATTAAATTATATTTTCGCACTCATACTTTATTTTGTAATAAATATTTCTATAAAAATAAACTAATAAATAATTAAAATGAATATTTAAAATTATAATAAATAGAAATAAAAATTAGATTTATTAATTATTAAGTAGTATATAGCAGTTTAATGGTTTATGTATTTAGGCATTACGTGGTTTAGGAGTATTCTGATTTAACTGTGTATGCATTTAGTGGTTTATAGTTTTTATTAAAGAAAAAAAATAGAAAAATTTATTTTTATTTTTGTTTGATATTTTCAAAGGTTATAACCTTTAAAAATATGATAATTTTTAATTTTTTTTCAAAAGTGAATACAATATTTAGTTATAATAATTATTAAATTTATATATCATATAAATTAAATATAAATATTTTTATTGATAAATATTATAATAATGATAAAAAAATAAATTAATAATCTATTATTAATAAGTTAGATATCAATTAATATATAATTACAAAACCTAAATTAATTCATAAACAAAGTAAAATATATTACTATATAATAATTTTTTGTTTATAATTTTTTTATTCATTTAATAAGTTTATCTATATTTTTTTGTTGAATCATAATTTATATATTTTATATTTGTCTAACTTATAATTTATTTTGTAATTAATGTTTATTTAAAAATAAACAAATAAATAATTAAAATGAATATTTAAAATTATAATGAAAATAATAAAAATGAGATGTATTATTTATTATTTAGGATATACATGTTTAAAAAATTTATCTATTTAGGGCTTTCGAGATTTAGAAGTTATTGATTTAAGTATTTAAAAATTTAATGGTTTATAGCTTTTATTTAAACAATGAAATAACAAAATTTTTATTTTTGATATTTTTTCAAATTTTCAAATGTCATAACATTTGAAAATCTAATAATTTTTAAATTTTTTAAAAATGTGAATAAAATATTTAGTAATAATAATAATTATCACTATATATAATATAAACTAAATATAAACAATTTTATTGATAATATTATATCAATTATCAAAAAATAAATTAATAAATTATTATTAATATGATATATATAAATTAAAATATAATTAAAAAACCAAAATGATTCAAAATCAAAGTAAAATTTATTACTAAATAATAATTTTTTTTACTTTATTTGCATGATTTTATGAGCTTATATATTTCTTTGTTGAAAAATATATTATTTAAATAATATTTGTCACTCATAATTTATTTAAATTATATTTAAGGTTTACGAGTTTAATGGTTTAGGTATTAAGGGGCTTCGGGGTTTAGGAGCTTAGAGATTTATGTATCTAGGCATTTATTGGTTTATAAGTTTTATTTAAACAATGATATAACAAAAATTCTATTTTTGTTATTTTTTTTCATTTTTGAAGGTTATAACCTTTGAAAATATAACAATTTTTAAATTTTTTATATATGTGAATACTATATTTAGTTATGATAATCTTAATAATTATATACATGTTAATTCAAAATAAACAATTATATTGAATTATAAATGATCAAAAAATATATTTGCAAATATAATATATCATGTTTATTCAAAAAATAATGATAGATATTATTTTAATGATCAAAAAATAAATTAATAAACTATTATTAATAAGATAGATTTTTTTTAAAATATATTTGCAAAACGTAAATGTATTCAAAATCAAAGTACAATATAATACTAAATAATAATTTTTTTGATGTTTAGCTTCTTTTAATAAGTTTAATTTTTTATTATTAAAAGTAAATTATTTAAATTATATTTGTCTTCCACATAATTAATTTTTAATTTATAATTCTATAAAAATAAACTAATAAATAATTAAAATGAATATTTCAAAATATAATGAATATAAATAAAATTGAGGTTTATTATTTATTATACAAGATATACTAGTTTAATTGTTTAAGTATATAGGTGTTTTGGGGTTTAGTGATTTAAGTGTTTAGGACTTTAGTGATTTATAGTTTTTATTAAAAGAATAAAAAAATAAAAAATTAAATATTTTAATTTTTTTAAATTTTTGAAGGTTATAACCTTTGAAAATATAATAATTTTTAATTTTTTTTTAAATGTTAATATAATATTTAGTTATAATATTCTTAATAATCATATATAATCTAAACTCAATATAAATAAATTTATTAATAGATATTATAATAATGATCAATAAAAAATTAATAAACTATTATTAATAAAATGATATAAATTAAAATATAATTGCAAAAACTAAAATGATTCAAAATCAAAATAAAATATATTACAAAATAATAAATTTTTGTTTTTATAATTTTGCCTCTTTTTATAAGCATATTTATTTTTTTTGATAAAAAATAAATTATTTAAAGTTATATCTGTCTCACTAATAATTTATTTTGTAATTAATATTTCTATAAAAATAAACTGATAAATAATTAAAATAAAAATTTAAAATTATACTGAATAAAAATTAAAATGATATTTATGATTTATTATTAATGTCTACCAGTTTAATGGTATAAGTATTTTGAGGTTTTGTCGTTTAGAAGTTTAACAATTTATGTTTTTAGGCATTTAGTGATTTATAGGTTTTATTTAAAATATAAAATAACAAAAAATTAAATTGTAATTTTTTGTCATTTTCAAATGTTATAACCTTTGAAAATTTAATAATATTTAAAATTTTTTGAAATTTGAATACAATAATTAGTTATAATAATTTTAATAATTTTATTTCATTTAAAATAAATATAAACAATTTTATTGATAGATATTATAATAATGATCAAAAATTAAATTAATAAACAATTTAAAAAAGATAGATATTAATTAAAAAATATTTACAAAACCCAAATTGATTCAAAATTAAAGTAAAATATATTAGTTGATAATAAATTTTAATTTTTAATTATACTTCTTTTATACTTCATTTAAAATCGTATATATATTTTTTGATTAAAAATAAATTATTTAAATTATGTGTTGCACTCATAATTTATTTTGTAATTAAAATTTCTATAAAAATAAACTAATAAATAATTAAAATTAATATTTAAAATAATAATAAATTGAAATAAAAATTCAATTTATTAATTATTAAGTAGTATATAGTGGTTTAATGGTTTCTGTATTTAGGCATTACGGGGTTTAGAAGTTTACTGATATAACTGTGTATGCATTTAGTGGTTTATAGTTTTTATTTAAAAATTAAAATAACAAAAAATTAATTTTATTATTTTTTTGATATTTTCAAAGGTTATAACCTTAGAAAATATAATAATTTTTAAATTTTTTTCAAAAGTGAATTCAATATTTAGTTATAATAATCATTATATTTATATATCATATAAATTCAATATAAACTATTTTATTGATAAATATTCTAATAATGATCAAAAAATAAATTAATAATCTATTATTAATAAGATAGATATCAATTATAATATAATTACAAAACCTAAAATGATTCAGAAGCAAAGCAAAATATATTACTATATAATAATTTTTTGTTTTGAATTTTTTTTTTTAAAAAAAAGTTTATGTATATTTTTTTGATGAAACATAATTTATAAAATTATATTTGTCTAACTCATAATTTATTCTGTAATTAATATATTTAAAAAAATAAACAAATAAATAATTAAAATGAATATTTAAATTATAATGACAAAAAAATGAGATTTATTATTTATTATTTAGGGATACCAGTTTAATTTAAATTAGATATTTCTCACTAATAATTTATTTTGTAATTAATATTTCTATAAAAATAAACTGATAAATATTTAAATAAAAATTTAAAATTATACTGAATAAAATTTAAAATGAGATTTATGATTTATTATTACTGTATACCACTTTAATGGATTAAGTATTAAAAGGTTTTTTCATTTAGGATTTTAGTGATTTATGTTTTTAGCCTTTTAGTGGGTTATACGTTTTATTTAAAAAAATAAATTATCAAAAAAATTTCTATAATTCTTTCTCATTTTCATAGGTTATACCCTTTAAAAATATAATAATATTTAAAATTTTTTGAAATATGAATACAATACTTAGTTATAGTAATATTGATAATTATATATCTTATAAATTCAATATAAACAATTTTATTGATATATATTATAATAATGATCAAAATTAAATTTATAAACTATTGATATTAAGATAGATATTAATTAAAAAATAATTACAAACCCCAAATTGATTCAAAATTATAGTAAAATATAATTCTAGATAAAAATTTTTAATTTTTAAATTTTTACTTCTTTTATAAGCATATATATTTTTTAAATTATATTTGTCGCACTCATAATTTATTTTGTAATAAATATTTCTATAAAAATAAACTAATAAATAATTAAAATGAATATGTAAAATTATAATAAATAGAATTAAAAATTAGTTTTATTAATTATTAAGTAGTATATAGCGGTTTAATGGTTTATGTATTTTTGGCATTACAGGGTTTAGGAGTTTACTTATTTAACTATGCATGCATTTAGTGGTTTATAGGTGTTATTTAAAAAAAATATCAAAAAAATTATTTTTTTATTTTATGATATTTTCAAAGGTTATAACCTTTGAAAATACCATAATTTTTAAATTTTTTTCAAAAGTGAATACAATATTTAGTTATAATAATCATTATATTTATATATTATGTAAATTCAATATTAATATTTTTTTGATAAATATTCTAATAATGATCAAAGACTAAATTAATAATCTATTATTAATAAGATAGATATAAATTTAAATATAATTACAAAACCTAAAATGATTCAGAAATAAAGCAAAATATATTACTATAATAAATTTTTTGTTTTGAATTTTTTATATTTTAAAAAGTTTATCTATATTTTTTTGTTGAAAAATAATTAAATAAATTATATTTGTCTAACTCAATTTATTCTGTAAATAATAATTATATAAAAATAAACTAATAAATAATTAAAATGAATATTTTAAATTATAATGAAAAAAATAATATTGAGATTTATTATTTATTATTTAGGGTATACCGGTTTAAAATGAATACCTATTTAGGATTTTCAAGATTTAGGAGTTTTAGATTTAAGTAATTAGGCATTTAGTTGTTTATAGGATTGATTTAAATAATGAAATAAAAATTATTTTTATTATTTTTTCACATTTTCAAAGGTTATAACATTTGAAAATATAATAATTTAAGAATTTTTTTAAAATGTGAATAAAATATTTAGTAATAATAATCATTATAATTATATATAATATAAACTAATTATAAATACTTTTATTGATAGATATGATATCAATTATTAAAAAATAAATTATTAAACTATTATTAATATAATAGATATAAATTAAAATATAATTACAAAACCTAAAATGATTCAAAATCAATGTAAAATTTATTACTAATTAATAATTTTTTGTTTTTAAATTTTTACTTCTTTTTATAAGATTATATTTTTTTTATTAAAAATAAATTTTAATATTATATTTCTATGACTAATTATATATTTTGTAATTAATATTTATATAAAAAATAAACTAATAAATATTTAAAATTAATATTTAAAATTATAATGAATACTAATTAAAATGAGATTTAAGATTTATTATTGCGGTATATGTAATTTATTTTTTGATAACCTGTTTGTATAAACAAATATATTTTCTTTTTTAATATTTTCATGTAAGTGCAGGAAAGGAAATATTAAGATGCCAGGGATGCAGTAGTAGCACAATAACAGAGGTCTTGTTGACCGGAAAGCGGGCCGAAATTGGAGCAGAGCCTGACCCGTCTCATGATTCGACCCGCTCCGGTTAAATGAACCAAGAGAAATTTTAATATAAAATGTTTTGTAATTTTATTTTTGGGTGGCTGTTTTTGGACTCGTGGAACTATTCATCATCTCTCTCTCTTCTCTCTGTGCGATTTATCGCGACTATTTTTTGTGTTGCATACTATAAGATATTTCTGTTGCTTTAATCTGTAACGCAAAAGCATTTTCTGGTGGATTTAGCTAGTCGTACTGAGCGACTAGCGAACCGCATTATTTTCGGTGATTATTTCTTGTTTTTTGATTCTATCATGGATGGTTGCTGAATTGGGATATATATATTGCTTGTTTCTATTGTTTCTGTGTTTCTGGATCTCAATCTCACTACCCTAGGAAGCACAATTGCCCAATAATTATATATGTTATACCAGTTTAATAGATCGATTATTTAGGGGTTTTGTCGATTAAGAGTTTAGCAATTTATGTTTTTATGCATTTAGTGGTATATAGGTTTTATTTATATAATAAAAATAAATTTTTTTTTTGATTTTTTTAGATTCTGAAAGGTTATAACCTTTAAAAATAAAATAATTTTTAAAATCTTTTGAAATGTGAATACCATGTATAATTATATTAATTTTATTAATTATATATCATATAAATTCAATATAAATAATTTTAATGATAGATATTATAATAATGATCAAAAATTAAATTAATAAACTATTATTAATAATATAAATTTTAATTAAAATATATTTATATAACACAAAATAATTCAAAATCAAATAAAAATATATTACTAAATAATAATATTTAATTTTTAAATTTTTCCATCTTTTTATAAGGTTATATTTTTTATGATTAAAAATAAATTATATAAATAATATCTGTCTCACTGGAAATTTATTTTGAATTAATTTTTCTAAAAAATTAAACTATAAATAATTAAAATGAATATTTAAAATTATAATACATAGAAATATAAATGAGATTTATTATTTAATAGTAGAATATAGCTATTAAAAGGTTTTTGTATTTAGGGGATTCGGGTTTTATGAGCTTACTTATATAAGTAAGTAATCATTTAATGATCTATAGGTTTTATTTAAAAAATGAAATAACAAAAAAATTATATTTATTATTTTTTCTCATTTTTTAAGGTTATAACTTTAGAAAATATAATAATTTTTAAATTTTTTTCAAAAGTGAATACAATATTTATTTATAATAATAATAATTATTATATATCATATAAATTCAATATAAATAATTTTATTGTTAGATATTCTAATAATTATCAAAAAATAAATTAAAAATCTATTATGAATAAGATTGATATTACTTAAAATATAATATCAAAACCTAAAATGATTCAAACGCAAAGCAAAATATATTACTAAACAATAATTATTTGATTTTAAATTTTTATTCTTTTATAAGCTTATCTTTTTTTTGATGAAAAATAATTTTTATAAATTATGTTTTTAACACATAATTTATTATATAATTAATACAGATATACAAATAAAAACTAAAAATCAAAATGATTTTTTTAAATTATAATGAAAACAAATAAAAATGAGATTTATTAATTATTATTTAGGGTATACCAGTTTAAAGGATTATCTATATAGGGGTATCAGGATTTTGTAGTTTAGTGATTTAAGTGTTTAGGCATTTAGTGATTTATAGGTTTTATTTAAACAATGAAATAACAAAAAAATATTTTTTTTTATTTTTTCACATGTTCCAAAGTTATAAACTTTGTAAACATAAAAATTTTAAAACTTTTTTCAAAAGTGAATATAATATTTAGTTTTAATAATTATTAAATTTATATATCATATAAATTCAATCTAAACATTTTTATTGATAAATATTCTAATAATGATCAAAAAATAAATTAAAATTCTATTATTAATAGTTAGATATCAATTAAAATATAATTACTAAACCTAAAAATCATTCAGAAGCAAAGCAAAATATTTACAATATAATATTTTTTTTAAAAAATTTTCTTCTTTAATTAACTTTATCTATATTTTTTGTTGAAAAATAATTTATATAAATTTATTATTTATAATTTATTTTATAATGATAAATTATATAAAAATAAACAAATAAATGATAAAATAATATTTAAAGTATAATGAAAAAATAAAAATGTGATTTATTATTTATTATTTATTATTCTTTTATTATTTTATTATATTTATTATTTATTATTTATTATTATTCTTTATTATTTATTATTTATTATTTATTATTTATTATTTATTATTTATTATTTATTATTTATATTTATTATTTATTATTATTATTTATTATTTATTAATTAGTTATTTATGAGTTATCAAGATTTATTATTTATTATTTAGTATTTAATGTTATTAGTATTTATTATTTATTATTTA
>JAREIK010013952.1:0-28022 GCA_029783825.1 Sapria himalayana
AATAGATAGATAGATAGATAAAAATAGAGATATGCATATAGACATATTGAAAGATAAACATATATACAAATAGATTGATAGATAGATTTCCCTATAGACCATATAGAGATAAAATGATAATATAATAGATGAATAGAAACATAGACAAAAAGAAAGAAAGAAAGAAAGATATATATATATATATATATAGATAATAGACAAATATAATACACACACAATTAGACAAATAGACAAATAGAAATATAGATAGATTGACAAATAAGTAGATAGATAGATAAAAACAAAATATAAATATAAATAGGAACGTATTAGTGTTGGGGAATTGCGCTTCCACAATAGTGAGATTAAGAAACAGAAACTACAGAAACATAGAAAACAAGCAATATATATCCCATTCTAGCAAGCTTCCATAAGAATCAAAACAAACGAGAAATCAACACCGAAAATAATGTGGTTCACTAGTCGCTCAATACGACTAGTTACATCCACCAGAAAATACTTATGCGTTACAGATTAAAACAAAAAACAAAACATCTTACAGTATGCAGCACACAGAGTAGTCGTGAAAAATCGCACAGAGAGAAGAGAGAGACGATGAACTGTTCCACGGGTCAAAAATAGCCACCCGAAAAATAAAATTACAAATCATTTTATATTAAAAAATATTTCAGTTCATTTAACCGCAGCAGGTCGGACAGTGGGACCTCCGTTATTGTGCTACTACTGCATCCCCGGCCATTTAATATTTCCTTTCTTGCAATTAAATAAAATATTAAAACATAAAAACATTTTGTTATACATACAGATTATTAAATAAAAACAAATTACATATACAACATATAGATATACAGTAGACATATAAATATATAGATAGACAAAAAAACAATAGATAGATAGATAAGTATATATAGATAGACATATAGATAGATAGATAGATATATATATATATATATATATATATAGGCAAATTCATAGATCAACAAATAGATAGATAGACACATAAACACATAACACATTTATAGATATACAGATAGATAGATAGATAGACTAATAGATTGATAGAAAAATAAATATTTAGATTATAGATAGATAGATAGATAGACAGATAGAGATATATAGATAGATAATTAGGTGACAATCAGATAAATAGACAAATAAATTAATAGATCAATAGACAAATATACATATAGAAATAAAGAAAGATAGACATATAGAAAGATGTTCAAATAGTAAGATAGACTAATTGAAAAATTAAATAGATAGATAAACATATAGAAAGATTGGTAGATAGACAGATAGAAAAATAGATAGATAGATAAATAAAAATAGAGATATGCATATAGACATATAGAATGATAAACATATATACATAGATAGATAGATTGCCTTATAGGCACATATAGAGATAGAATGATAATCTAATAGATGAATAGAAAGATAGAAAAAAAAAGAAATAAAGAAAGAAAATTTATATATATACACACACACACACACAAATAGACAAATAGACAAATAGAAATATAGATAGATTCACAAAAAGTAGATAGATAGATAGATAGAAAAACCAAATAGATAGAAATATAAATAGGAACGTATATAGTGTTGGGGAATTGTGCTTCCACATAGTGAGATTAAGAAACAACATAGAAACAAAGAAAACAAACAATATATATCCCATTCCAGCAAGCTTCCATGACAGAATCAAAACAAACGAGAAATCAACACCGAAAATAATGTGGTTCACTAGTCGCTCAATACGACTAGCTACATCCACTAGAAAACGCTTAAGTATTACAGATTAAAACCAAAAAAGAAACATCTTACAGTATGCAGCACACAGAGTAGTCATGAAAAATCATGCATAGAGAAGAGAGAGACGATGAACAGTTCCATGGGTCAAAAATAGCCACCCGACAAATAAAATTACAAATCATTTTATATTAAAAAATATCTCGGTTCATTTAACCGTAGCGGGTTGGACAGGGGGACATCTGTTATTGTGCTACTGCTGCATCCCCGGTCTTTTAATATTTTTCTTGTACTTACATGAAAATATTAAAACATAAAAACATTTTGTTATACAAATAGATTATTAAATAAAAACAAATTACATATACAACATATAGATATACAGATAGACATATAAATATATAGATAGACAAACAAATAGATTGATAGATAGATAAATATATATACAGATAGACATATAGATAGATAGACTATATAATATATATATAATATATATATATATATATATATATATGCAAATTCATAGATCAACAAATAGATAGATAGACACATAAACACATTTATAGATATACAGATAGATAGACTAATAGACTAATAGAAAAATAGATATTTAGATAGTTAGACAGATAGATAGATAGACAGATATATATATATATATATATATATATAGATAATTAGGCGACAATCAGATAGATAGACAGATAAATTAATAGATCAAAAGACAAATAGACATATAGAAATAAAGAAAGATAACATATAGAAAGATACTCAAATAGTCAGATAGACTAATTGAAAAATATATAAATAGATAGATAAACATATAGAAAGATTGGTTGATAGATAGATAGAAAAATATATAGATAGATAGATAAAAATAGAGACATGCATATAGACATATTGAAAGATAAACATATATACAAATAGATAGATAGATAGATTTCCCTATAGACACATATAGAGATAAAATGATAATATAATAGATGAATAGAAATATAGACAAAAAGAAAATAAAGAAAGAAAGAAAGATATATATATATATATATACATACACACACAAATAGACAAATAGACAAATAGATATATTGATAGATTGACAAATAAGTAGATAGATAGATAGATAAACAAATAGATATAAATATAAATAGGAACGTATATAGTGTTGGGGAATTGCGCTTCCACAATAGTGAGATTAAGAAAAGAAACAACAGAAACATAGAAAACAAGCAATATATATCTCATTCCAGCAAGCTTCCACGATAGAATCAAACAAACAAGAAATCAACACCGAAAATAATGTGGTTCATAGTCACTCAATACGACTAGCTACATCCAGAAAATGCTTATGCATTACAGATTAAAACCAAAAACAAAACATCTTAAAGTATGCAGCACATAGAGTAGTCGAAAAATCAAGCATAGAGAAGAGAGAGACGATGAACAGTTCCACGGGTCAAAAATAGCCACCCGAAAAATAAAATTACAAATCATTTTATATTAAAAATATCTCGGTTCATTTAACCGCAGCGGGTCGGATAGCGGGACCTCCGTTATTGTGCTACTGCTGCATCCCCGGTCTTTTAATATTTCTTTTCCTGTACTTACATAAAAATATTAAAACATAAAAACATTTTGTTATACAAATAGATTATTAAATAAAAATAAATTACATATACAACATATAGATATACAGATAGACATATAAATATATAGATAGACAAACAAACAGACTGATAGATAGATAAGTATATATACAAATAGACATATAGATAGATAGACATATATATATATATATGCAAATTCATAGATCAACAAATAGATAGATAGACACATAAAACATTTATAGATATACAGATAGATAGACTAATAGACTGATAGAAAATAGATATTTAGATAGTTAGACAGATAGATAGATAGACAGATAGATATAAATATAGATAGATAATTAGGCGAACAATCAGATAGATAGACAGATAAATTAATAGATCAAAAGACAAATAGACATATAGAAATAAAGAAAGATAGACATATAGAAAGATACTCAAATAGTCATATAGACTAATTGAAAAATATATAAATAAATAATAAAACATATAGAAAGATTGGTAGATAGATAGATAGAAAAATAGATAGATAGATAGATAAAAATAGAGATATGCATATAGACATATTGAAAGATATAAATATATACAAATAGATAGATAGATAGATTGCCCTATAGACACATATAGAGATAAAATGATAATCTAATAGATGAATAGAAACATAGACAAAAAGAAATAAAGAAAGAAAGAAAGAAAGATATAAATATATATACACACACAAATAGACAAATAGACATAGAAATATAGATAGATTGACAAATAAGTAGATAGATAGATAGATAAACAAATAGATATGAATATAAATAGGAATGTATATAGTGTTGGGGAATTGTGCTTCCACAATAGTGAGATTAAGAAACAAATACAACAGAAACATAGAAAACAAGCAATATATATCCCATTCCAGCAAGCTTCCACGACAGAATCAAAACAAACGAGAAATCAACACCGAAAATAATGTGGTTCGCTAGTCGCTCAATACGACTAGCTACATCCACCAGAAAAGGCTTATGTGTTACAGATTAAAAAAAACAAAAAAATGTCTTACAGTATGCAGCACATAGAGCAGTTACAAAAAATCACGCAGAGAGAAGAGAGAGTCGATGAACAGTTCCACGGGTCAAAAATAGCCACCCTAAAAATAAAATTACAATTTATTTTTATTAAAAAACATCTCGGTTCATTTAACCGTAGTGGGTCGGACAGAGGGACCTCCGTTATTGTGCTACTACTACATCCCTGGCCTTTTAATATTTCCTTTCCTACACTTACATTAAAATATTAAAACAATAATCATTTTGTTCTACAAACAGATTATTAAATAAAAACAAATTACATATACAACATATAGATATACAGATAGACATATAGATATATGTAAATACATAGATAGATATATACATATATATTGATAGATAAATATACAAATAGATAGATAAATATACATATAGTCAAATAGACAAATAGATAGATCTTCAAATAGTCCAATAAAAGATAGATAGATAGATAGACAATTAGACAAATAGATTAAAGATAGGTATCCAGACAAATAAATAGATAGATAGATACATACATACATACATTGACAGATAGATTGATAAATAGATAGCTAGATAGATAGATTAATAGATAGAGACAGACAGATAAATAGATAGAATGATAGATATATAGACATAGAAACTTATGCAGATAGAAAAATAAAGATAGACAAATATATAGAAACACAAATAGATATAAATATAGATAAACAAATAAACAAACAAATAGTTAGATAGATAGATAGATAGATAGAATAAAAGATTTATATATAAACACATATACACAAAGAGACATTAATAAATAAATAAATAGACAGATAGATGATTAGACTGATTGACTAATAGGTTGTTAGATAGTTTATAGATAGAAAGATAGATAATAGATAGAAAGATAATTAAATACTTAGATAATTATATAGATAGATAGATAGACATATAGACATATAGTTGGATTGATAAATTGATAGATAGATATAAAAATAAATTGATAGAGAGACAGATAGATAGATAGATAGACAGATAAATAGATAGACACATAGAAAGATTGATTGTTAGATTGATTCACAGAAAGATAGATAGACATATATACTGAAAAACAAATTGATAGATAGAGATATAGACAAATATATAGGTAGATAAATAAACAAATAGACAAATAGAGAGATAGACATAAATAAATAGACTGATATACTAATTAAAAAAATATAGTTAAATAGTTTGATAGATATACAAATAGATTGATCAATATATTTTTTATTATTTAGTTAGTGAATTAGATAGTTAGAAAGATAAACAGATAGATAAATTGATAGATTGATAGATTGTTAGATAACATATATAAATAGATATACAAAGATTATGATTTAGACTAGATAGCTAAATAGATAGATAAATCAATAGATAGATATATAGAAAGATTATTGGATAGACACGTAGACTTTTATACAAATATACTATAAGATAGAGAGATAGATAGAGAGATAAATAGATTAACAAATAGATAGATAAACAAATAGATAGTTAGTTAGACAAATAGAAAGATACATACATAGATATATAGACTGATAGAAAGATAAATAGATAGAAAGATAGACAGATAAATAGATAGCTATAGATAGATAGACAGATAGACATATAGACAATAAGACCGATTGATAAATAGATAAATAAACATATGGCCTTATAGAATGATAAACTAAAACCCATATTAACAAACAGAGAGATATAAATTAAGACAATTAGACAAAAAGTTAGATAGATAATTAGACAAAAAGATAGATAAAAGATATGTAAATAGATAGAAAGATAGATAGATAGATAGATATAAAGATAGTAAGATAGACAAATAGATAGATAGACACATAAACATAATTATATATATAGTCAAATAGATAGATAGACTACTAATTTTGAAAAAAAATAAATAATTAGATAGTTAGACAGAGAAATAAATAGACAGACATAAATAAATAAATAAATATATATATATATATATATATATATATATATATATATATATATTATATATATATTATATATATATATAATATATATATATACAATTAATACATAGACAGATAAATAGTATATCAATAGTCAAATAAACATATAGAAAGAAAGGTATATAGACGTATAAAAAGATAGACAAATAGTGAGATGGACTATTGGACAAATAGTTAGATAGATAAATAGATATATATATATATATATATATATATCTATATATATATATATATATATACTATTATATGCATATATTTTAATAGAAAGATAGATATATAGATTGATAAATATGCATATAGACATATAAAAAGATAAACATATAGACAAATAGATCGATAGATAGTCAAATAGACTGATAGATAGATAGATAAATAGAGAAATATATAGATAGACAGATACGCAAATTGACAGATAGATCGATAGACTGGTAGACAGTTAGATAGGCAGGTAGAATGATCGATTGAAAGATATATAGATAAATAAACATATAAAATAATACACTTATATATTAAAAGATATATAGAGAAATAGATAGAGAGATGGATAGACAACTAGAATGATAGGCATATAGATAGATAGATATAGAGATAGAGAAAGAGATATACAGATAGATAGATAGCTCTATAAACACATATATATAGATATACTAATAGTCTAATAGATGAATAGAGAGATAGACAAAAAGATAGAAAGATAGACATATCGATAGATAGATAGATAGATATAGAGATATATAATATATATATATGTAGATAAATTAACAAATAGAAAAATAGAAAGATTAATAGATAGATAGGACTATTAAATAGATAGATAAATAAACAAATAGATTAAAAGATAATTTGGAACATATACCGATAGACAAATAAAAAAATATATATATATAAATAAAAGATAGATAGATAATTATATACAAATATCCAGATAGACAAATATATTAACTAAAATAGTATGCAGAATAATATATTAATTTGTTTATATACCTATCTATCTATTTAATTTGTCTAAATATCTATAAATTGATGAAGAAGAAGGTATATAAAATATCTATATACCATCTTTCTCTTGCTATAAAGCAATCCTAGTCAATATCGCACATCAATATCTTGATGAACTACATTGAAGTTAAACCTTATATTGAGTATGCATCTTAACTCAACTATTTCACTAATATACTAATTTTTTAATTCAACTAATGAGTGTTCTATTAACAGAATATTCATTACTAAGTTACGGCAAAATGAGACATACATTAATGATGCAATTTTTGATGCTAGACTCGATGATTTTTTCCTAGCATGGTTCAAGACTTACGCAAGATATTTATTGTTTAAGTTAGTTTATGGTAAAATGTCTTTTAACACACTCTTATTTGCAGGCATGTGACAACATTAAAAACATATATCTTAAAGCTCTAGAAGTTGGATTGCTTCAAATAATTAAGTATTATAATGGATATAATGGGAATGGTTTTTGTTTTTCACACACTTCAAAGTGGAACTTCTAGATTTCAAAAAATAGTGGTGTGTGCATTAAAGGTACTAATTACACAATTGATGAAACTTACTACTATGGTCAATTGCAAGAATTCATTGTATAGAGTACCCAGGATGACCCATTAAGAAGACTATTTTATTTAAGTGTGAGTGGTTTGACATTACACCAAATGTCAGGATGAGGATCTACATGTAATACAAATTAGTGGATGTAAATCATGCTATAAGTATACACAAGATGAACTATTTGTTTTAGCAAAGCAAGCACAACAAATGTATTATTGCACGTATCTAAGCTTAAAACATGATACTAGATCTTGGTGGGCTAATTGTAAAATCAAGGCTAGAGAGATGATTGAGATGCCTGCAATGACAGAAATTACCCCACAAGATCCATTTCAACCGGAAACAAATGATGTTGAAAAATATAGTTTACCGATGGAAAATAAAACTATTTTGCTTAATGATCTGATAGGTGAAATATTAGATATCGATGTAACTGAAACACTTTCTCGTGAAGATGAAGAAGAAGAAGAATATGCTGAAGATGAAGAAGAAGAATGGAATGATTTAAACAATGATGAAAATTAGGTTGGTAAGTTGATTGTTGTATAACCATTTAATTACCAATTAATATATATTGTGTTTTGTTCTTATGCCCATGCAGATATGGGTTGAGGAGTATGATGAAGATTTGGGATAAGGGCTAGTGGACGTGGTAGGAATGTGGTTTCCTCCCGTAGTGCCCAAGTAGATACTGAATCATTAGAGGGTTCACCTACCACACATATATCTGCATTAGGTGTCATCATCCTTAATACAACTACACCCACCTTGTAGACACCAGGTGATCGTGCATCATTATCTACACCAGCACTTGCAGAAGATTCAACACCTCAAGTAGCATCACTATAGAGTTCAACATTACCACTACTCATTAGTTCTATCTCTCATCCTTTCATTACACTTACTAATGCATAGTATGTTTTCCTTTTTAAACTATTTCACTTGAATTTTTTATGTCGACCAAATTAAGGTTTATGACTGCATTTATAAACTATGTATGTTTACTTGAAGGATACACATAACAGAGAATATATCTAGGAATATCACTAATATCTTCAAGGATCATTTGGGTTATAATTGGAAGATGGTGCCTCATTATATCAAATATTTCTACTAGCAAGAGTTTCAAGTATGAATTAGGTATAAGATATATGTTATTTTATTTTATTTTTCTATATATTTATCAATAACAATTGTTTTTTTTACTTGGTGTTGAATTTTTTTAAATGTTTTTTTATAGTGTTTATAGGGTGGAATTTAAATGTGAATAAAATTAATAAAAATGACAACATTAAAAAGTTTCACATATCATATACAATAAGACTTTTTTTTTCTTTCACAGATTTTCATTTTTGGCATTATATCAATTGCTGAAACATTATCAGTGAGATACTTCATTAGATGCTCTAGTTAAGGTTAAATGGCATAAAAGGGCTTCACAACATTATAGCAATGATGTTAGCCAATGAAAAGATCATAGAAAACAATCGAGTTTAATCTCAGAGAGTATTTGGGAAGCTTGGCAAAGTTATTGGTAGTCACCAGAATTTTAGAAAAAGTCTGCCCAATGTCTATGAATAGGATGAGTGAGATTGGAGGTGATGGCAAAGGACCTTTGCAACATACCGGTGATTCCTTAACTCATAGGGAGCATGCTAAACGTTTGGCACATATATTAATAATTATTTGGATTTTATTTAATGTTTTTTAAAAACTTGTTTTATTATATTATACTTTTAAAATTTTTGGCAGCCAAGTTAAAGAGTCTGCCTCTTCCACATCAGCTCCTAGAACAAACTCATAGGAGGAAGGTAGATAATCAATTTTTAGATCCGTAGTCTTAGGAGAACTATGTTAGTATAATCTTTTTAGTCAATTTGTTTGTAATTTTTTAAAGAAAAATGTATTACTAATGTTTATATATTTCAGGATCATGTAGTTTCAAGGTATGAGGCTGAGACCACAGTTGTAAGAGAGGATGTATCTTCATCTCAATTAGTTGATGCAAAATAACTCTATCTAGATGAAGTTGGGGGATTCAAGAAGAAATGAGTATATGGCCTTGGATCGATGGGATCTATATGCCTACAATATCAAGTACATTTAGTTCTATCAATATGTTTTAAACTAGTCAACTAGTTCATGAATCTCAGACACAGGCAAAAGAATATAGTTGAATCCAAGCTTTGGAAAATGAGATGAGTGTGGTTCAAGAGCAAATGATGCAGTAGCTAAAAAAGCATTTACAGTCCGTGCATAGTCTCACTACAGCTTTCATGCATAGATTTTAGAGCTTATTAGGGGTCTGCCTATTCCACCAGCCATTGCTCCAGAGATAGATGTTCCTACTACTGAAAGATCCAACTAATTGTTAGACATTTTTATTATTAAGCTATTACACAAAGGAACTATAAACTAAAATTGTGGTTGAATGTGGTATATGAAACTATTAACTAATAGTTATCAAAAATGTGTGTTGCAATTTATATTATGGTACATACAATTTTAAATCTAGTACAATAAATTTTGAATAATATCGGAAATATTTGAAATTAACAAATTTAACAAAAATAAATGAAAATTGGAAAAAATAATTGTAATAGATTATGCGATGGATTTTGCAATAGATATTCTATTGCAACTAAGTAAGTTTTAGAAAGAATATATTAGTTTCAATGTTGTTACAAAATTGTAATGGAATTATAATAAATTACAACGAAATATTTTTGCAATGACTCATAATGGTTGCAAATATGTTGTAAAGTTGAAATAAAATTGAAATAGAAATTGTAATGGTTTGTAAAGAAATGGTTGCTGATCTATAACAAATTTGCAATAGAATTAACACAATATAATTTGGAACGACTCACAGTGGTTTCAACTCTATTGCAAAGTTGCAACGGAATGACTACCAGAAATTATAGATTTATATCTCACATGAAGATAGATTTGATAGCATGGTATTAAATCTATCTTCATGCCACAGTTTGGATAAGGTCTAATATTCATGACTTTTATGACCTGCATCGATAAGTAATGCATGATGATGACTAGACCAGCCCGAATAATTATATATTAAAACATGTGTGTATTTGTGTGTGTGTGAATGGGCGTGTATGTATGACAATATATACATGTCTACAAATAAATATATGCACCCACTTATGTACATACTCGTTATAAACCTACGTATATACTCATTATATAAGTTTGTATATATCAAGTATATTCATACTTATATACTTGTACATATACAGTGCATGTCATGTGCCACATGACTGAAAAGAAAGATCAGCACACCACAAGAGCTAGCACAAGAGGCCCAGTATTGCATTGCCAGAACATCCAACTCTACATGGTGAGTAGAAACCTAGTATCATTAACAAATTGCACAAGCTTCAGACTTTACGAAAACTAATTGACAAATGGAAAATAAAAAAAGTTGCCTAGTGAAAAGTAAAACTGTACATGTCCAGACAAACAGAATTTTTATTTTCCAAAACATAACAAAAAAATAACACGTGCCAAAACAAAATAATACAATCTCCAATGACCTTGATGCTAATTCAATCACAACATGCTTTCTATCTTATAAATCTAACATGCTCTCGAAGATAAATTTTCATCATGTATTTCTTCTTCTGTGTGGCATTGTACATTGTCTCTTTTATGGTTTGGTTGCATTAAGAATCAGGCACCTAAATGCATGTATTTATATTATTCAACATGATATAAATATGAGAAATAAAAGTGATAATACCACCACCACCATCATTTCAACTAACATGTTGGAGACTGCCCCAAGACACCTACTATTTTTTTAAAGAACAAAAGTTAAAGTGTTTGGAGCATGCCTTCAATAAAAGCACTACACTACCTAGACTATATACAAGTGAAATAAAAATACATAAATTAAAATTGTGCAATAAATATAATGAATATTATATATATTCATCACCTCAAACTTCATAGAAAAAAGAAATTAAGATACTCCAGATAGTTCTCATGAAAATCTTTGCCAACAATTGTGATGATAATGGTTATTGTCTGGCCCAGCACGTGCCCAACACAGAATAGTCTGGGTTTGAACCAGGAGAGCCAAGCATGCCCTAGTTAGGGCCTATCCATGGCACCTGGTCCACCTCAAAAGGGCCCATGCCCTGGACCCTGGATTGCTATGTGCCATGTCCCCTGGATAGTGTGTGCAGGCGGCAAGTGCTGAGCATATTGGCAGCATTATATCAATATATTATACATAAAATAGATGTGTTAATTGTTATGTGTATCTTTATATACACATAATATAATTATTGTGTATTATAATATACAAAATACATACATAATGTATATAGAATGTACATACATAATGTATATAGAATGTACATACAATGTGTATATACACTCATATTGAATATATACATATACACATTGTATATAGATTGAAATTATTGTGTAGATACATGTATAAATTATGTAAATACAAAATATATACACACATACCTAGTATATAGAAAATTTAAAATTATGAATTAAAAAAAACATTAAAAAAATTATTTAAATTAAAATTATAATTAATACTTATTAAAATAAAATATGGTAACATAATCTTTCAAAATAAAACTAAAACATAAAAAATATTACAAATCATTAAGTCATAAAATGATACAAATTATAACATCATTTTCAAT
This sequence comes from Sapria himalayana, assembly GCA_029783825.1. Classification (NCBI taxonomy): domain Eukaryota; kingdom Viridiplantae; phylum Streptophyta; class Magnoliopsida; order Malpighiales; family Rafflesiaceae; genus Sapria; species Sapria himalayana. The sequence continues at coordinate 12,642 of JAREIK010013952.1, forward strand.
CTAACTATTATGATATGTACACCTTTAAATTTTATCATATACATCATCATATGTATTTTTTTGTAATGTATGAATTTAGTTTTCAAGACTCATCATATCTTTAATGTTTCTATCATAAATTTTCAATAATATTGATTATAATTTGATTTTCCTATCTAAAATAATATTCACAATCATAAATACGATAGATTTTAATATACACTATACTTAGTAAAGATCAGCTAATCACGATACATTTTAGATATCACGAAAAAAATTTTATATAATTTTTGCAAACTCAATGCATCTAGATTATTCATGTCCTCTAAAAAAAGTAGAATAATAATTGATGTCTAAGTATTTTAACAGGTTATAAAGACTCATATTTGACAAGCCAACCTATAACTTACATCTATCTTATTTGAATTAAAAAGTTATCATCTTCAGATATTTCATAATCATAATTTCATTAAACAAAAATAATTATTTTTTTAATATTTAAATAAAATTTTAATTAATTATAAATTTTACTTTTTTATTCTTATAGCTAATTAATCCATAATCTAAATGTAAAAAGTTTTTAAAGTTATACATATAGTAAGATACAATTATTTATATTTATATGATATTATACATATAGTATATATAGTTATAAATAGTTATATATAGTTAAACATATAGTTATATATAGATATATTCATACAAGAAGTTATATGTAGTTGTACATAAATATATACAAAGTTATAAACAAATATATAGATTTACATATATATATATATATATATACATATATGTATACATAATTACAGATATACTTATATTTAATTATATAGAGTTTATATAGCTATACAAATATTTATATATAGGTATACACATAAAGTTTAGTATTAGATATAACAGATGAATAGTTATATAATACTACAAACCTTGCAAAATTTTGATTTAATGCAAACCATGCTAAAATTCTACATCACTAAAAACTCTATGTCATGATTTTGCAAATCTTAATGTCATAAATATATAATACTGTAATATATTTGTACATATATATTATAGTATATATGTATATATATACCTGATATATATGTACATATACATATATAAGAGTATATATGTATACACTGGTATATATGTATATGTACATATATACTGGTATACATGTACAAGTATTTATACTTACATATATACTCAGTAAATGTACATATACACTGTAGTGTATATGCAAATATATACGTGTATACATATACACTATAGTATATATGTACATGTATGTACATTTACACTGCATAGTATTTATGTACAAGTATGTACATATATACTGTTAAATACTTATACATATATACCAGTATATATGTATATGTACATAGAATACATGTACATATATACTCAATCAAGTTCCATGTGTAAAATTTCTTGGCTACTCAAAGGATGTTTTCATGTAGATATCAAGTAAATAAGCAAAGCACAAACAATATGATAAGCAATATTAAATAGAAATGCATAATAGTCTATAAAAGTTTATAAAATAGCCTTGAAAGAAATATAATAGCGAACATAATATGATTACAAGTTTCAAATTTTATGATCATTTTTTCAGCATTCATTAGTTTAATAAGGAAAAAGAAAGCAGTTTGTGATGGCTATCATCAATATCATACCTAATTTTTGAGGCTGGTTTGCATTGATCCATAGCTCCAAGTCCTCATTTTAAGCAACATCAAACTCATGAGATTTGTATGATTTCATTACCAACTCATGTAGCTTTCCCGAGTGTACCCAATGAACTGAGGATGTAAATTGTTAAATAAATTGGAGCTTATATTACTCTCATTATTATAGGAACATTGTGATATGATTACAAGTTTCAAATTTTAATAATATTTTATCAGCATACATTAGTTTTATAAGGAAAAAAAAGTAGTGTATGATAGATATCATCCAAATCATACGTGATTTCTGCGGCTGTTATGCATTGATCCATAGCTCCAAGCAATTATAAGTAGATATATACATAAATGTATACAAAGTTATAAACAAATATATAGATTTAGATATATGTATACATAGTTACAAATATAGTTATATTTAATTATATAGAGTGTTATATAGTTATACAAATATTTATATATATTTATACACATATAGTTAAACATAATGTTGTATGTTGTTATACATGTAAATATAAATATAGTTACACGTGATTATACATATAGTTACACATATAGTTATACTTATATTTATACATGTGGATATATATATATATATATTTTTATAATTTTATATAATTATACATATAGTTATGTATAGGTATGATAAAATAAAATACATTTTTATATGCTAATATATACAAATTTATATTAAATATAATTTGTAAATTATATATTTAAATTATGTTATGTATAAAGCTTTTAAAGTTATACATATAATAAGATATAATAATTTATAGTTGTACGTTATTATACATATAGTAAATATAGCTGTAAATATTTTTATAGTTAAACATATAGTTATATATAGATATATTCATACAAATAGTTATACATAAATATATAAAGTTATAAACAAATATATAAATTTACATATATGTATAAATAGTTACTAATATAGTTATATTTAATTATATGGAGTGTTATATAGTTATTCAAATATTTATATATATTTATACAAATATTTATATATAATTATACACATATAGTTAAAAAAATGTTGTGAGTTGTTACACATGTAATTTATAAATATAGTTATATGTGGTTATACATATAGTTACACATATAGTTATACTTATATTTATAGATGGAGGTATATATATTTTTTCATTTAATTTTATATATGTATACATATAGTTATCTATAGGTATATATATAGTAAAATACATTTTTATATACTAAAATATAAAAATGTATATTAAATATATGTTGTTAATTATATCTTTTAATTTTAGTTATGTATATTATTTTATAGTTATACATTTAGTCAAAGACAATTATTTATAGTTATATGTTCTTATTCCGTTGGGATCCAATGGCAAAAAGATACAAAATAGAAAACAAACAAGCTCGGCTCACAATAGATTAGTGCAAAGTAAATGAGGTCTTGTATTTCAGGCGTGAAATATATAAATATAAATATAATTTGAATCCCCCTAGAAATATATGATGTCATCCACTTAATAGAACAAAACTCAGGCAAAGTATGCAAAAATTAGATCCACATCCTTGTATGTCAACAAAGTTTGTCTCATCCTGCTAAAATTGTTTATGACTTGCTGACAATGTAATTGGAAAGTTAATCAAGACCCTCATAGAGGCCATCGCCAGAGGTAGCACAGGAGCTCTAAATATATCAATGGCATTGGAAAAGAGAGTGAAGTCCTACCTTGTCACTAATTTCAGCTGCATTCATTGCATTGAAAAGATCTTGCTTATTGGAAAACACCGGCAAAACTACATTTCAAAGCTTTTCCTCGTTTAGTAACCTATGTAACTCATCTCTGGCTTCAACAAAACAATTTCTGTCATTGTCGTCCACCACAAATATGAAACATTGGGTATTTTAGAAGTAATCCCTCCAAAAAGGGTGAATCTTGTCTTGACCCCCAACATCCCACATAGTGAAATTGATGTTTTTGCATTCAATAGTCTCTAATTTGAAGATAATAGTAGGAATTGTGGTGACAATTTCACCAAGCTTCAACATATACATAATGGTTATATTACTGCTAGCATCAAGACCTAACATCAAAATCCATATCTCCTTGTTGGCAAATAGCCTACTTAATAGCTTTGTGAACATCAACCCTATTTCTTCCAAATAAACTCAATCCATTTGTCATATGGCAGTAAAGAGATATAATGAGAGAAAGAAACAAAATCAATATACCTCAAGAGATAGTCACTAGAGAGTGAGGTCAACCTCTATATGTTCTTATACCTATAGTATATATAATTAAAAATATAATTATATAGTAAAACATATAATTATTTGTAGATATATTCATACAAGTAGATAAAAGTAGTTATACATAAATATATAAAAAGTTATAAATAAATATATAGATTTAATTATATGAATACATACATGTATACATAGATACAAATATAGTTATATTTAATTATATAGAGTATTACATAGTTATACAAATATTTATATATAGTAATACATATATAGTTATAAATATGTATGTAGTTAAAGATATAGTTATATATAACATTTTTATAGTTATACATTTAGTAAAATACAATTATATATAGTTATAAATTATTAAACATATGATATATTTTGTTAAAAATATAATTATATAGAATTACACATATAGTTATATAAAATTATATAGTTAAAAAATAGTTATTAATATAGTTATAAAAACAATTTACATAGTTACAAATATAGTTAAATATAATTATGGAGAGTTTTATATAGTTATACAAATATTTATAAATAGTTATCATATACTATGGTAACAACACGCTCTCAAATGCCCAATTGAATTATAACACTATAGAGAAAGAACTTGTATCAACAATCTTTTCTTTTGGCAAGTTAATATCATATTTAGTGGGAACCAAAGTCATAGTATCTACTAAATATTCTATAATCAAATATCACATAGAAAAGAAAGATGTCAGGCCTAGAATGATATGATGAATTTTATTATTATAATAGTTTGAACTAGAGATATTAGATAAGAAATGTACATATAATCAAAATTAAAAATAGCTTATCAAGACTAGAAAAAGAAGATAGAAGAGTTGTTGAATAAGATATTAGATAGATTTTTTTATTTGAACAAATTATAATATTGAATTAAAATGTAACTCCATGGTATCTAGTATGAATGAACTTTATCATTGCAAGTAGTACTCTAAACAAAATTTGAGGCAAAGTATTATAGATGGGAGATTAGTAGTATCTTGTAATAATGTCACTTTTTGCTCCTGCTCTCATGAATTTGTCGAACATGTTAATATTTATGTGCTCAATTATTTTTCTTCGCAAAATTAATGTTGATATATATATATATATGCATAAATATATATGTGCATATACACAACCCTACACACACACATTTATACATCTATATACATTACTATACATTATATATTAGCATGCACATTTTTGTACTTTTGTATAAATTCACACATGTATCTACATTTTCAAAGTAGTGTGTATATATTTGAATGCATGCAAATACTATTGTACACCCACACAAACATACACATATACCTATATACATTATGTATTTTTAAAGTTACATATGAAACTATTATATATGTGTGTGTGTGTGTGTGTGTGTGTGTGTGTAAATGTATTTAAAATTTTTTGATTTTGAAAATTTAATTAAAATAAAATATTATATATTGTACCCAATTTTTAAAATATTGTAAATTATTTATATTTCAAACAAATATTTGTTTGTGAGTGTGTGTGTGTATGCATGTGTGTGTGTGTGTGAAGCATATTAATGGGTAAAATGAAATTTTGAATTATATATATTAGCTTATATTTTATTAAAATAGTTGATTTTTAATATTTATATTAATATAACTATTATTATGCTCATATAAATAAATGAAGTTGACATATTTGTAAATTATTTTATTTTTACAATTATGTTAAAAATGAAAATATAGTTCATAAATAGATAATATTGTTTTTGTTTTTCTATATAATTTTTTTATTAAAATATTAATGTCTATGATAAATTTTTGCCTATTATTTATTATTAATAATATATTTTTAGAAACTTTGATATTCAAATAAATATAATATAGTACATATAAATACATGCTTTTAATATTTTTAAAAAATAAATTATTTCATTAATTATGTTCAAACAAAACATATTACCATATAAATATAAGAGTTAATTTTTCTACAACTAATTTTTTTTTTATTTTATTCAAAATATATAAATGACCATATTAATATATGAATTTATTTTTTTAAATAAATATTTTTAAATTTTTTTTTCAAATATAATTCTTGAAAATGTTTTTTTTTGTAATTAATGTATACATTTCAAACATTATTTATTTATAATAAATATAACATATTCCATATATGAGATGAAATTTTATTTTGTAAATAAATTTTATTTTTAAAGTTTTATCTTTGTAAATTGAAACTACATCACATATATATTTTAAAAACTTTTTATAATATTTATTACACAAACATATTGTTATTTGTTTTGAAATTTACAACATGAATTTTAACAAATAAACATTTTATTAGAAATCAATTTTAGTTAAATGATATTAAATGAAACAAAAATACAAACCCTAAACATATTAAAGCATAATAATTAATACAAACATATAAAAATAAAATAAAAATACATTTAAGTATGAAAAAATTTAATTTATGTTCCTAAAATATATGAGAAAATGATAAAGATTTATACAATATCCAAAAAAACATGTATGAATTAGATGAATGATATGAATGGATATTAAGTTTCTGAAGCATGTAGTTATACATGTTGTAGATATAGTTATATATAATGGACACCAATAAAAATGCAGGGTTACTCCTGATGACCTAACCTGATCCAGAATCTTATTTGCGTAGGATTTCCACCTCACATTGGTCTCACTACATCCATTCTTAGGTTTGATTTGTTGAGATGATGGTAGAAAGCTGTGTATAGAGGTTTGAGGATCTAGAAAATGTATAGTTCTTATTAATATTATCATATCTAATAATTTTAAAATATATGAGTGTGTACTCTTGCTTTTTAGGCATGCTTTGCATGTGCTTCTTATTAAAGTGGAAAAATAATAGTCTTGTTTTGCATTTTTTTCTTAAAAAACAATAATTAAAGGAAGGATTCTGCTAGTAGAAGCTGATGATCACTCCAATTTGGGCTCTTCATTTTTCGAAGCATTCATGTTCAATACGATGGCTCATATTCGTGCTGAGCTGGATCATTTTCATTCTTCAACAATAAATTAACAAGGTTGAGACTTGAGGTGGGTCATTATTTTTTGTTTTTTTTATCGTAGGAAGCTGTGATATAGAAATATGACTATGATTCCTTTACTGGTGACTAGAGGAGCTAGGGGAATGAAAGGAAAGTCAATTTCATGAGCAGATTGTACTTAATGCAATGTTGTTATATGTATTGATGAAGAAGATGTAATAGAATTTTGTTATGTTTTTGTTTTAACAATATAATATATAGTATCAAAAAAAATTATTAACTACTTTAATTTTTTGTTAATTATAAATTATGGTTTATAGTTTATGTTTTTATTTAATTTAATATAAAAACTTAAAAATATGTAATCACTTTTTTTGTAAAAAAATAAAATAGTAAAAATAATTTTAGAATGAAGATAGCTAAGGATTTTTCCCTCCCTGATTTAGTTAAGGACTTTTCTGTAATTCTAAATTACAATCAAATTAGCAAGGGAAAAAATAAATTTTGCTAAGGAATCTTACGTCATTAAAAATTTTTTGATAGAGAATTTTTCGAACATTAATTTTTGCGATGAGCACATTAGTTTTGGAAAACTTCGGTCATTAATCCATCATTATTTAGTTTTTGTAATAGAAAAATCCTATTTAGCTAGGGAATTTTTCCAAGTTATTTGAAATTTTTTTGTAATGATATCTATTTGTCTATCTACCTAATATTATATCTGTAAATCTATTTATCTAACTATTTGTCTATCTTTTATCTGCCTATATATCTACATATCTATATATCTATATAAAATCTATTTTTCTATTTGTCTATCTAGCTATATATCTTTTTATCTATCTATCTATCTATCTATGTATCTATCTGTCTGTCTGTATGTCTATCTATCTATCTGTCTATATGTCTATCTATCTATCTATCTATCTTTGTATTTCTCTATCTATTTGATCAATTGTCTATCTATTTAACTATCTATCAATCTTTATGTCTATTATATATCTATCTATCTATTTTTCTATTTGTCTATTTGCCTGAATCTCTAATTATCTATTTTTATATCTTTTTAATCGTCTAACTATATATCTTTCAATCTGTATATCTTTCTAACTATCTAATTTTGTTTCGGTCATTAGTCTTTTAGTTAATATATATATATATATCTTTTTATCTACATATCTATCTATTTGTCTATCTATCTGCTTATCTATCTGTCTACCTATTTCTCTATCTATCTGCATATTTGTTTATATGTCTATCTGTCTATTTGTCTATATATCTATTTTACTAACTATCTAACAATTTAACTATCAATCGAACTATCACTCTATTAGTCTATATTTTTCTATTATATTTATCTTCTGATCTATCTATTTATCTAACTGTATGTCTGTCTGTCTATCTATATATCTATCTATATATCTATCTTTTTGGTTATCAATTGATCGATCTATCTATCTATATATATTACTATTTTTCTATATGTATATCTGCATTTATAGCCATCTCCCTATCTACCTATTTTTTTATCCAACTTTATTTTTTCTATTTGTCTATCTATCTATCTTTCTATCTATCTCTTTCTCTATTTGTCTATTAGTCTATTTGTCTATTTGTCTATCCAACTTTATTTCCCTATCCATCTCCCTATCTATCTATTTGTCTATTAGTCTATTTATCTATCTATCTATCTATTTATCTATTTCTCTGTCTATATGTCTATAATTAGATTTGTCTATCTATCTATCAACCTATCTATGTTGAAGGTCATGTGATGTCTATCTATAAAGTACCCTTATAATTAGATATAATTAGATTTATCTATTTCTATTTGTCTATCTAACTTTATTTTGTCTATATGATGAAGGTCATGTGATGGTTGAAGATGATTCTATGGATAAACTATCTATCTTAAAGTACCCTTAAAGAGCATTTGGAAGAATAAAGAAAGAATGTATGATAAATAAAGAGTAGAAAGCAAACTCGGAGCTATGTTTTACTTAATTGTGAGGAGGTTGCACCATATATTGAGTATATATACCTAAATAGTTGTAGGTTTAATCATAGTATACTTTTGTTTTTAATAGTAAAAATTAAAAATTGATATACAATTTTCTCTCTCTTTTTATATTTTTACAGTATTTATGTTGGGTAGTTAAAAAATAGACAACTCGCAATTATACTCTTTATTAAAAATTTGTTTTACTTAACTGTAAGGACCTTCCAAATACATAGGAGAATTAATTCATGGAATACAATTGGTATTAAACTCTATATAAATACATTATAGTCATGACTTTTCATTCAAAATAACTTAAGATTGTTCATATCCATGCATCTACCCATATTTGACACATATCCATTAGGGTATTTCAAATTTTAACCCATTCACACAATATTTGTCTTGCTTTCTTATCAAGTATGTAACGAGCTTTAGGGAATGTTCCTGTTGCATCGTTCAGTTTCAATTCAGAACGCCGACACTAATCATTTAGCTCTTGTCTTGATTTTAAAGTGTCTTTTGTTTTTTCGTCTACATTAAGGATAATATTGAAAATATTATCAAACACATTTTTTTCAATATGTCATCCAAGTTATGACGAATTCAATTGGACTTCCAATATGGCAAGTTGCAAAAAATACTATGTCTCCTCCAGCTAAATAATTTGCATATTGGTCCATTAGTTCCAGTAGCATCCTTTTCAGTTACCTTCTTCAAACCCAAACTCTGAATCCCTGTCATAAAATCATTTTTTAAATAAATAGCTGGTGAAACTGTCATCATGGTTTTATTTTTTCGAAATACTATTCTATTTCTTCAGAATGGATGATCCATAGTAGAAACTTAAGATTGTTATCTAAGATTGACTGTTTACCACTAAATTTGAAGGTAAATGCATCAAACTTTTTCATGCAATACGGGCATGCGAATCATCCTATAGTACTCTAGCCAGACAATATTGAATATGCAGGAAAGTCACTTACCATTCACATAAGGGCTGCCCACAAAATGAAAATTTGTTTCATTGAGATATCATATATATTCATGCCAACATTCCACAAATGATATAACACTGCTATAAAAGGCTATAATAAAATATCCAGCATGTCTTTCGGATTTTTTGGCCTTGGAACTAATATTTGAAAAAACATATATTGCTCCTTCATACACAACCACATAGGAAAATTATAAGGTGTCACTATCACATGTCATGTTGAATATTGTTGTCCAGGTTGCCCAAATGGCTGAAATCCATCAGTGTGGAGACCCAATCTCACATTTTGACTTTCAGCTGCAAAATCTTGATGTATATCATTAAAATGCTTCGAAGCAAGTGAATTTGATGGATGATGCATTACCCCTTCTTCAACCTCATGCTCAGAATTCCACCTCATATTATTTGTTGTAGTATTTAATGCATATAGTATATGCAATCGAGGAATTAAAGAAAAATAAAACATCTTCTTAAATGCAACTTTCAATTTTTGTCACATATGTGTAATACGAGGTCTATTCTTAACCCGATGATGACTACAAAACTTAGAGCTAATTAAATCACTTTCACCACACCAATATAATATACATCCATTGAAACAACAATCATTTTTTCCACTGATAGACCCATTCCTCGTAAAAACTTATTAGTGTTGAAAAAGTTGATAATGGCCAAATTATTATCTGAAATGATCTCCTTCATCATTTCTGTCACATAATCAAATAATTTCTCAGACATATGTTTTTTCAACTTAATGCTCATAAGTCGAGCAACAAGTGATAATTGCGAATGTGTTTTACAACCAGGCTACACCTCATTATCTGCAGCTTTAAGAATTTCATAAAATTTCTGAGCTTCAAGATTATGTGGTTCATTCATGTAATCCAAATTTAAGTCAGCACCAACAGCTTCAGACCATTCTATGGTATGTGTTTGATGCTTCTTCACAGTAAGAAATTATTCAGTACCCTCATTTTAGTCAATGTTCAGAGCTATTGTACTTTACCGATTATAAATCCAAACAAAATAATTTGATACAAAGTCATATTTAGCCAAATAGTATCCTATAGTGTCTACATCATGAAAACAAATAAACTTCCACTTGTGATGATTACGGACACTTAATTTTTTATCCATTCATCCATCTCGATTGACTACATGCAAAATTGATGTAAGTTTCAAGCCCACTCAAAAAATCTTTATTCAAGATTCTATTCATAAACCTTTTGTATATCCATAGATGACCTGAACTCATTTTCTTATTTTATTTACAAATAATAATGCTCAATAATTATTTTGAATTAAACATTCAATTACTTCAAAAATATACTAATAAATAAATAAAATTACTTACATATGAATATTTAAAAATTAAATATCGTGAATATTGAGGCAATGCATTGCAAGAATCTATATGAATAGATAATGTAATTTTTAGCATGGTAAATATTAATAGATATTACTCTATTACTAGATAAAGAGAGCAAAATGCAATAATGGACAAGGAAGGAAAGCAAAAAAGAGAGATTTAATGTTTGAAGGGAAAGAGGGAGAGAAAGAGAGAGAAAGGGAGATAGAGAGATAAAGGGATAGATAGAGAGAGAAAGGGGGAGAGAGAGAGAAAGGGGGGGAGAAAGAGAGAGAGAGAGAGAGAGAGAGAGAGGGGAGAGAGAGAAAGGGGAGAGAGAGAGAAATTGAGAGGGAGAGAGAGAGAGAGAGAGAGAAAGGGAGAGAGAGAGAGAGGGAGAGAGAGAGAGATATAATGGGAGAGATAGAGAGAAAAGGGGGGAGAGAGAAAGAGGGGAGAGAGAAAGGGGAGAGAGAAATTGAGAGGGAGAGAGAGACACAAAGAGAATGCAATGTTAGAATGAGGAATTACATAAAAAAATAAAAATTTTCTTTTATAGAAACCTATCAATTATTACATCTTTTGTCAAATATAAGTTCATATATGAGCCTGAGGCCAAGGTGTGGGATTAGGTAAAGAGAGACCCTTATTTGTATTATACCATATATGAGCATGATCAATTGACTCTCTCATGCTATATGCTTACATATTATTGAAATTTATATATTTTATCATTTAATAATATGTTTTTATACATATAGTAAATATAGTTATAAATAGTTATATATGGCTAAACATAAATAGATAGATTAAAAAATAGATGAATAGATAGATAGATAGATTAACAGATAGATAAAAAAGTTAGATTGAAAAATGGATGGAAGATAGTCATATAGATAGATGGAAAGATAGATGGATAGATTGACAGATAGATAGAAACATAGATAGATGGATAAATAGAAAGATAGATAGATGGATATATATATCGATAGATAGATGGATTGATAAATGGATAGATAAATGGATAGATAGATGGATAGATATCTAGATAGATTGATGGATAGAAAGACAAATTGATTGATTGAGAGATAAACGAATAGATAAATGAATAGTTAGATAAAAAATAGACTGATAGATAGACTGATAAGTAGACGGATAGTTAGGCGAATAGATAGATTGATATATAGATGGATAGTTAGAGAGACAGACAGACAGACAAATAGATAGATAGATATATAGATAAATAGGTAAATAAATAAATAAAGACAGATAGATAGACAATATATAGATATATAGATAGAAAGTTAGACAGATAAATAGACAGATAAATAGATATATTGATAGATATATTGATAGACATATAGTTAAAAGATAGATAAATAGATAGATAGATAGCAATTAGATAGATAAAAGATAGAAAGATTGATAAACACATAGATAGATATTTAGTTGATAGATTGTAATATAAATCGACAAATAGATAGACAGATAGTCAGACAAATAGATAGACGTATTTATCGACAGATCAATAGATATATATATAGATGGATAAATAGACATATCGATTGATAGACATATAGATAGATAGATGGATGGATAGATAGAAAGATATACAGACAAATAGATTGATAGATAGACAAAAATACATACATAATACAAAGACAAACATATAGATAGACAGATAGATAACAAACATACAAATAAATAGATAGATAGATTGAAAAAATAGATAGGCTTCAGGCAAAAATAAAAAGACAGATAGATAGAATGATCGACAGATAAATAGATAGATAGATATACCGATAGATAGAATGACAAATAGTCAAACAGAAGACATGGAGATATATAGATATATAGATAGATAGATGGCCAGGTAGATAGATAGAAAAATAGATAGACAGATAGATAAACAGATAGAAAAACATATATATAGAAAAGTAGACAGATAGATAGATAGAAAAATAGATAGATAGACTCATAGACAGACAGATAGATACATTTAGAGATAGATAAACAGATAGACAATACATATAGATAGAAAGATAAAGAGATAAATAGACAGACACATAAATAGATAGATAGGTAGATATATATATATATAGATATGTAGATAGAGGGACAAACAAATAGATAGATAGACAGAAAGATAGATAGATAGATAGATAGACATATAATTAATCAAATAAATATATTGATAGATAGACAAATAGAAAGACATAAAGTTAGATAAGCTGATAGATATATAGACAGATAGATAGAGAGATAGTATAGTTAGAAAGATAGAAGTCAGATAGATAGACAGCATATAGACAAACACAAATATAGACAGGTTAAAGATATAGGATAGATAAATAGACAGACAGATAGACGGATGATAGATAGATGGATAAATAGATTGATAGCGATATAGATTTATTATGGATAGATAGATGTATTGTTAAATAGATGATTAGGCGTATAGATAGATAGAAAGTTAGACGAATAGATAGAAGATGATAGATGGATATTTAGATGGATAATGATAGATAGATAGATACACACACACACCACAACATAATCTATGGATAGATAAATAGATGGATAGAGGATATATAATCATAAAGAATGATAGATAGATCGATGGATAGACATATAGATAAACAGACATATTGATAGATAGATAGATAGTCAAATAGATAGATAGATCGATAGACAGAAAGATAGAGATAGAGATAGAGATAGATAGAGAATATATAAATAGATAGACAAATATATAGAAAAATAAATCGAAGATAGATTGATAGATTAATCTATATATGATAGATAAAAAGAATGATAGATAGATTGATATATATATTGCTAGATAGATTGATAGACACATAGATAGAAAGAGCAGATAGATAGATAATAAACAGATAGATAGATAGACAAATAGACAAATAGAATCATAGATAGACATAGAGATATATAGACCTATAAATAGATAGACAATTAGATAGATTAATAGATGATAGATTGATAGATCTATAGAGAGACTAAGAGATAGACTAATAGATAAAGACACAGAAGATAGACATATAGTTAGATATGTTGACAAATATTAGATAGATAGATAGATAGAACAACTAGCTAGACAGATAGATAAATATATCTATATATATATATAGACAGATAGATAGACAAATAGATAGACAGAAAGATATATAGATAGATAGATAGATAGATAGATAGAAGAATAGATAAATAGATAGATAGATTGATATATAGATGCATAGATAGATGAAAATAGAGATTGATAGATTGTTGGAAAGATAGGTAGATAGATAGATGGATAGTTAGACAGATTGATAGATGGATAGATAGATGGATACATAGATGAATAGATTGATGGATAGATAGACGGAAAGATTGATTGATAGATATATGGAAAGATTATTGGGTAGATAGATGGATAGATAGTAGATAGAAAGATGGATAGATAGACAGATAAAGAGTTGGATAGATACATAGACAAATAGAAGGATCAATAGATGGATAGATAGATGGGTAAATTGATAGATAGATAGACGTATATATAGATGGATAGAATGACAAATTGATAGATAGATAGATAAAGATATAGATATATAGATAGATAGATAAACTAGTGATAGTCAGATAGATAAATTGACAGAAAGATAAATAGATTTATAGAAAGATAATAGATAGTTCGATAGACAAATAGAAAGATTGATAGAGATATAAATAGATATATAGTTAGATAGATAGATAGATGGACATATAGTTAAACTTATCTATAAAGATATGATAAAAAGATCAATAGGCAGATAGTTAAATAGATAGATAAATAGCTATAGATATACACATAATTAGATAGACATATAGTAGATAGATAGATAGACATAAAGATAGATAATAGATAGATAGACAAATAGAAATATATATATATATATATATATATATATATATATATGTATATACACTCTTATAATAAATAGATACATAGATTATTAGATTGATAGATATAGAAATAGATAGACAACTATATAAAAAGATATTTTGACACATAGAATGATAGATAGATAGATACATAAATAGATATATAGAGAATAGAAAGATAGATAGATAAATACATAGATAATAGATTGTTAGATAGA